>WOVY01005700.1:0-30081 GCA_013436015.1 Rhipicephalus annulatus
ACGCACTCACAAAAGCAGAAGCCAACTATTCAGTCACCGAAAAAGATGTCTAGCCATCATGTGGGCCATAGGCAAGTTTCGACCATATCTTTACGGGCGCCCATTCAACGTGGTTACAGATCATCATGCATTATGTTATGTCTCCTCGTTAAAAGATCCCACCAGCCAGCTTGCCCGTTGGGCGCTTCGGCTACAAGAGTACGACATCCCGTCGTTTACCGATCTGGCCGAAAACATTCCGACGCAGACGCTTTGTCCCGATCACCTCTACGATGTAGTGACAAGTCAGCGTCTTCGCCTGCCCCCGACGTATCTGCACTTAGTGTCAGCGACATGCTACAGGAGCAACGAAAAGATCCTAGATCGCTTCACTTATCAACTTGTTGAGTCGAAACTTCCTCGCAAAATATTCCTAAAGGTATGCGCCGTGAAATACAGCACTTCGTTATCAGAGATGGTTTGCTATACAGACGGAATTATCTCTCCGAAGGACGCCAATGGCTCCTAGTCATTCTCAGTCGTCTCCGCTCAGACATATGCGCCTCCTTTCACGCTGACCCACAATGCACCCATGCTGGAGTGTTAAAACCCTACACCCGCCTGTCCCACTGCTACTTCTGGCGTGGAATGTATCGCTTTGTTCGTCGCTATGTACGTTCCTGTCTCTCTTGCCAACGCCGGAAGAATCCCACTCCAAGTTCTCCAGCTCCACTACAACCGTTACCTTGTCCTTCCTGACCGTTTGACAGTGTTGGTATTGATCTGTATGCACCTCTTCCGATTACACCGGCTGGAAATCGCTGGATAATCGTCGCTATCGATCACCATACGCGCTACGCAGAAACTTCACCACTCTCTTCTGCGTCAGCTAGCGACGTCAGTCGTTTTCATACTGCATCAGATCATTTTACGTCACGTTGCACCACGTGAACTCCTGAGTGACCGAGGGCGTGTGTTTTTGTCGGACGCTGTCGAATCGCTTCTCAAGGAATGCCAAGTCATTCATCGCACCACCATCGCGTATCATCCTCAAACTAATGGCATTACAGAAAGATTCAACCGTACATTAGGAGATATGCTGTCAATGTACGTCGCAACCGATCACACCAATTGGCACAGTATTCTCCCTTTTGTAACCCACGCGCATAACACTGCTGTCCAGACAATCACTGGTTTCTCTCCATATTTCCTCTTTTATGGTCGCGAGCCCTCTTGCACCCTAGACAGCATCCTTCCCTACCACCCGGATGTTGCTGAGTCGACGACGATGTCACAAGCTGCTAAATACGCAGAAGAGTGTCGTCAGCTTGCCCGCTCCTTCACAAGTGCTGAACAGCAACGCCAGAAACACTACCGCGATAGCCCGACCTCCGGCTTCTTATGCATCATGACCTTGTCTGGCTTCGCATTCCTTCAACCACCCCTTGTCTCTCAACAAAACTGATGTACAAATATGACGGACCTTACCATGTGGTTAAACAAACTTCACCTGTCAATACATCGTGGAGCTGCCCTAGCAGCCCCGTGATCAACGACGCCGTGAACGTGAAACCGTCCACATAGACCGCCTAAAACCGTATTACGATCCCTCTATTGTCTCCTGCCCATGAGTCGCCAGGATGGCTCTTTTCCGGAGGGGAGGAAAATGTAGTGGAAGAAGATGAGTGCTACTCAGAAATGCAGGGGGTATGACTCAGTCGGTGAAGAAGACGACGTTTGGTTGGCTGGTACTCAGGCTAGTTCCGCCATTACCACTTGACGTTTCGTGACCGCTGTCCTGTTTTAATAAAGAGTGCCACTCTAAAACGCCCCATTACATATATATATATATATATATATATATATATATATATATATATATATATAGCTGGCCCTGAACACTGATATATAAATCAACTTCAGCGCATGGCACCTTACCACAATTGACGTAAGCCCAACTTGACGGTGCTAACAAAGGAGTACGTGTGTAATGTCTATAAAATTTCAACCCACTGCAACCATATAAATTTCAACCACTGCGACCACTATTGACGTTTCACGAAGATTAGCGTCTATTTGAAAAGTAGTTTTGAGACCTGGCCTAGATCTGTGGTAGAATGCTTGACTGCCACACAGAATGCTTGGATTCTATTTCTGCTGGGACCCTGATTCGCATTCGTCGGGGATCAGCGTTGCCAATGTTTGGCTTTTCTTAACAATGACATTTATTCTGTGCTCAGTTGCTTCAACGCTACCGATGTCGAGTATTTCTTAAAGCTCACGCGTTCCAATTGCCCTTGTGTGTTCGCGTCATTCCTGGGTAGATATCAAGTGGCAATCATCTGTGGCACATACCCGCATACTAGCGGCGCATACCTACCCGTGTGTATGTGCCATTGTCGGACAGGAAGTGTTTGACGACGTACGCGACAGGATTGTGACATTATTCATGTCTTGACTAGCACGTCATATTCGTCAAATCATCTTACCCTTTCATGCTAGTTTTGGTTCACGCCAAGTTAAGGGGGTGATCACGAGAGCACCCAAACGTAAGCGGCTAGATAACGGCTATACGCTCAGAGTCACCGAAGTTCACTAGAAAATGCTTCGCATTTAAACAAAGCATAACGGTCTGTTGCACAGAATATACACAACCTAGAAAGCTATTCACAGTACAGGTGCAAAGACTGACGTAGTGGCGGCTCTGTAGTTGAGAAGTTGAGGCATGTCGCGTCTGTGGTCAGTCTTGCCACAGGAGCATGACCGTTGGCTACTCCATCAGGGGTGCGATGGAGGATGGCCCGAGATTCTCGGGCAGCCGAGTTGGCTCCGAGCTCGCTTTCAGTGGCCGTGGCATGAAGACAGTGCGGAGCGCGTGGTAGCAGCGTTGATGGAAATGGCTACATGGACGCGCATGGCGTTGGAAACGCATGTGGGACATTTGCGGCAGTTATTAAAGGACGGCGTTATCAAAGGAGTGGCGGTGTTGACGTGAGAACACGTCAACACCGCCACTCAGTGAACATTTTACAGTGCAGCGATGTCGTGATGATTGTTGTGCAGCAATTTTGCCAACTCAACACGCGCCTCCAACAGGCGTATTCGTGGGCGTGCGTCCTCTTTCGCACATGTTCTTTCGTTCCTTCTGCAGCATGAAAATTTCCACTCTCGAAAGCAACAAAGCTGCACATGCAGCACTCTCGTGCTTCTCGTTTCGCTTCTATAGAGTATAGCCATAGAGTAACATAGTAAACGTGAAGAGCGGACACTCTCATTGAACCATATGGACACTCTCATTGACCATGACTGCTAGCACTCCTAGCGGCCAGCATTAAACTGTCACGACGTTCTTTTTCTGACTTTTCCTCCATCGCGCCACAGTAGTTTCAGTTTCGGCTTGAGCATTCTTGTGCGATAGTCAGGTGTTTCTTCTACGGTTATTTGGGAGTGCTTTCATCAGCTGTTTTTTATGGTGAAACAGGCTGTGGTCACGGCTATTGCATATACGTGGATCTGTTGGCAGTTCTTGCTGTTAAAAAAAAATGCACGCCCATTTTACAAATAAATCGTGCGTGTACAGACAGCACTACTTAACATCCATTAAAATAAGCTAAACAGGAGTTCTTTCATTACCTCCCTATTGGAAATTTGAGAAATCATTGCATAACGTTTATTATTTATACAAACTGCACTGTATTGAGCATTTTCGCAAAAAACATTGCTATGTAGAAAAAGCACGTACGCTTCGAGCAAGCCGAAAACAAGGTACACAATATTCGCAAGCATATTCACTGTCAACATGAACATTTAAACAAATAGTAAAAAGTCACAATGTTGTAAAAGTGTACTATTTCTTTTATTTATTTATTTGCAGGTACTGCTAGTCGATTGAGCCGTTAAAGGGGTGGGGCATAATTTTAATTAATGTTTACATAAAATAGCTAGAAACATTTATACAAAATATGAAAACCCCAATGTGTCATAACTATAGACAGAGAACAAATTCTGACATAATAACTATCACGTCAAGCATAAAGAAGCAATGCATAGGCGACAAAAATACAAACAATTTCCATCACAATATTTTGCTCCACCACCTGCATTATCCATACATCATTCACCACAGAACATTAACCATCACAATACATGTCACTCGAAATTGTGAAATTCGGTACGTTCAATGAAATTTTAAAGAGCTAGCATTCACAAAGATTACTTACACTATTTTCCATACTCTTGAATCCGAATTTTTCAACGTTTCACAATTTCGTTCAGTCCTTTATGGTTCTAGGAAAGTAAGAGTATGCGTATGTGTTTTTATCGAGATTTGTGGATTTGAAAGTTGCTGTGGTAGTCACTTCGTACGTTCTGAACAGGTCGCGGAACGAGGTACTAGCGCTACATCAAAGTTAATTATATTTTGAGAAAGCAAAAACATGAGTCTTTTTCCTGGCTACATCACGGTGCTTCGAAAGGGGTGGGTAAGTTTAGTTGTTGCAACATCTGTCACAGAATCAGTTCGAGAGTATCTTGAAAAAAAGTAAATCTAGCCGCTCTTCTTTGTAAACACTCAACTTAATTGATTGATATGTATGTTTAACGTCCCAAACCCACCATATGATTGTGAGAGACGCCGTAGTGGAGTGCTACGGAAGTTGTGACCACCTGGGGTTCATTACCATGCACCCAATAGCTGAGAACATAGGCCTACAAAATTTTCGCCTTCATCGAAAACGCAGCCATCACAGCCGGGATTCGATCCCGCGGCCTCCCGATCAGCAACTCGCTCAACTTGGATTAATTATCCCTTTCTGATAAGTGTCCTATATGAGACTTGCATATTCTAATGTAGGTCTTACTATAGCTAAGTAAGCTGTTAACTTTACTGGCCTTGATGCAAGAATCAACGTGAATAATCAGACAAGCTGTAATGAAAGCAACATAAAAAAAACCAAATTACATGAGTATTGCTCTTAAAAGCAATATAGCTCTCACTGCCCATGAAAACAAAGTTACAGCAATGTGTGATGGTGTAGGCGTCGTTGTCCACACAATGAACTCCTACTTCTTGGCCATAGGTGTGCTGTAGCTCCTTGGCTTCTTGTTTCCGGCAGTTGAGGTGAAATTCAGGGTAGGGTGTTTTTTGTGAATCTTACATACATCTTCGGAGGAAGTTGATGTCATTTCTTCACATTATGATTAAGCGTAGTGGAGCTGTCTCCTGATGCCACGGCCATTTTTCTGTGGAGGTGAGTCTGCAGTTTTTTTATGATACAGGTGCCTCAGTTAATTTATATATGCATGCTTCATTCGTTCGGCTGGAACACGGTATCATAATGCTTAGTAAGATTACCTGCAATTTTCTAGGTGTTGATATTACAATTTGTAAATGTTCTAACAACACTAGGGTGCACGGCTGAACCTAGATAGCTATACAATTAACACGCTACCACGGAAAGCTAATCGCCCGTCAGCGGAAGCCGAAGAAAGAGAGCCTTTCGTGCGCCCAGCCGATGCAGAAGGAGAATAGAGCGGAGGGGGGCATTATATACACTCACTCATGTCACGTGTTGGTTAGTATTCCATAGGAGGAGAAGAGGAGAGGAGAGTATCTACCCATGACTTGTGCCCTTCTCTTCCGCTTCCTCTTCACTTGCTTGCAGAGGAGGAAATAATAGGAGGAGGATGTCACCATGTCACTCTATTGGCTAGTACGAGTCACGCCACGAAACCGCACGCACCCGTGGCCAATGACAATATCAGCCGTGACCGTTGGGAGCTCGTTGGGAACTCGTCTCAGCCGGCGAACCCGGCACCCGGCTTGAGGAGTGATATGTTTTTTCTTTGTTTTTTGTCTCCAGTTGTCGCAAAGCGACGAAGAGAAAAGGGTTAACATGGTGGCTACTTCAAGCCGTGTGTCGCCAACTTCACTATGGTGCTCCTGCAAGAGAACCGTGTGACATGCAGTGTTGGGCTGATGCCCGCGTCCGTTTATAGAGTGTGCATAGTATATTTGCGACTGCATTAGCGCTATCCTATATCTGCTGCAGCGTCATTCTTGTTGAAAGTTCCGTGCCCCGCCTTCTGGCATTTTTTTGGCCACTGATGGAGAGGTGATGCCACCTGCAGTGAATATTAGGGGCCTACTTGGAATTTATATCGGCTCTATGAATCAAGGAAGAAGGGCGCAGTACTCGAGATATTAGGTGCCTTGTGTGATATGGATGTGCGTGCTCTGCCGTTGATTATCAAGCACGGAGGCCAATTCGTGAGTATTCAAACTTGATCGCTCCCACAGAGGCTGATTCAGATAGGTGATTTGGGCAAACATTTTATTTTGCAAAATTCGGCCAACTTCTTGATCACGGTGCTGTTGCCTTTTTTCTACTATCACTTTTGAAGGTGTTTATGGGCGAAAAAATAATCCGGGGCAGATCGTATGTCACTGATCCCGTGCTATAAGCGTACTTTTCCCATTCTTAAGGAAGGGGTCGGATTGTGGTGTTCTTGCGAAAAGTGGCCTTTGCTTTGAAAGAGGGACGAAGACAAAGTCCGGTTATTTTAGCTCTCAAAGTTTTTTAAGGTTACTATGTTCCATTCTCCCAGCAGTATGTAATGCATGTCTTGGGCAAATTTGACTTGGTGTTGAGGCGTTCTATTACCAGCTGCCCTTTTGGTGGTCGGGTCGCCGTGGTGTAAGTGAAAAACTTGTGCTTCGCTCGCAATCGTTACGTGCGTCTATGCAAGATTGAGAAAAATGCGAACGGTGTCTTTGAGCTTTTTTATTTACGTTGAAAAAAAAAACACAGAGGTCATAGCGGTGTACCACGGTATGTTAGATCTACTCTTCTTAGCGCAATATCCTAAAACTTCTCGTTGATTCTGTTCTCGATTTTCCTAGTCTTGCAATGAATCGGCTCTAACTGCGCTTCGATGGTGAAATGATAATTTTAATGAGCTCTAGTTCCAAATGCGCGATTCGTGTTAAGCATAAATGAAAGTACACATTATCAACTTCTATAACGATTACGTCACAGTTTGAAGATTGATAGGTATTTAGATTCCCGGTGGATTATACAATCCAGAATAGAAGCGTGCTAGCCAAGGGCGACTGAGTTAGCTTTAAGTGGAATGCGGATCATGTTTTCACTTCACACGCATGTCTGAGTAAATATGAATTGCAAGTGAGCGTAAAATGCTCACGAAAGAAGGTAAGGAGACGTTGATGAGTTCAAGGGGAGCTTTTATCCTGTATGAAACAAGCGCTCGCGAATTTACAATATCATGTTAGGTCTAGTCACGGGAAACGCGTTTGAGTTGTTGTAGCTTGATTATTTCTCGTTAGTATATAAGTGGTGGTTTCGACCAGTTTTTATCCGAAACAGTAGTTGGCGGTATGCTTTATGTGTTATTGTACAGTAAAACATAATTCTTCGGTTTGAAAGGTGGTCAAGGTTCTGTTTGGCGTTGCATAGGTCGTTGCCAGACTTGGAGGTTTAGTGTTACCGGACTGCTGCCTGATTTGGCAGGCAAGTTTTCTCCTGTAGCTGTGGCTTCTCCGTGAGGATTTGGTGTCGTCCGCGATGCATTTCGCGAGTGCATGAGTGACGCTGGCCCTTTAATTAACGGTATGAACCGCACTTTGTAGACGTTGGGGTGCGTTCTCTTTGCTGTGTGCGCTGCTGTGGCAATTAAGAGATCGTGTCTCAGAGTTAGGGAATCAACGACGCGTCGTCCGCCGTGCATTTCACGAGTGCTATGAACTCGATCGCGAGTGTATGTGCGACGTATTTAACGCAATGAACCAAGCGTTACAGAAGTCGGGGCGCGTTCTCTTGCTGTGTGCGCAGCTGTGCAATTAGGAGATCGCGTCTCAGTATCAGGGACGACGGGGAAAACTGAATGGAGTCGCAGCAGGCGGTGCGCTGCCACCCTCCTTTTTTTTTCACAGCTGACCATGCCGCATCGACCGCGTGCCACGACGGGGACGCTACGCTTTTCCTAGCTGTGTCAGCACAAGACATATCGTATGGACTCGTGTACATGTGACGAATAAACGTACCAATAAGGCTGGCTGATCGGGGTACGCCGGGAAGGCGGCTCTATCGACGCAGTTGTAGCGAATCAAGCGCGACTCGCGTGTACCCGTAAATAGGACCCCGCCGCGAGCCACCGTCGCTTGCAGGGCCCCACCCAAGATAAGCACAAACGACAAAAAATTCCAAATAATGAATGCATATGCTGGAGGGGGCGGGGCAGCGCGCCGCTTGCTGCGACTCTATTCAGTTTTCCCCGCCGTCCCTCTCTCTTAATTGCACAGCTGCGCACAAGCAAGACAACGCGGCCCAACTTATGTACCGCGTGGTTTATGGCGTTAATTAATTACTTCACGCTCACAATCGCGAACAAATTCATCGCACTCACGAAATGCATGGTGGACGACGTATTGTTGATTCCCTAACTCTGAGACACAATCTCTTAATTTAACAGCAGCGCACACAGCAAGGTAACGCGCCCCAACTTTTGTAACTCTCGTTGATTTTTTTTGGATTGCTCGACGTGTAGCACCAACGCTGTCATACGCGCTAGAACGCTTACTCGAGGATACAGCAAAGTACTTGAAAAAACGCTTTTCATCACGTATCTGTGGCCTCGGGACAAACTGTAGCAGATTACTAGAATGTAAGTTATTTCGATTTGCTTACTTTTTTATTGAATGCGTAAAACGTGTGTACCGCTGTAGCCGGTGGGAGAGAGTGGCGCCATGGTGATGCAGGGGCAACAGGACGTCCAGGTTTGGTCAGGCCTAGCAGCGATGCATGCAAAATTGCCGTGGCCAAAGTAACCACTTTTTTTTTAATTCCTGAATAACTGCTCTACCCACTAATTATTTTAAAATATTAATTTTATAGTGCAAGTTATTTATTTGCAACCTCGTGATCGATCGGTCAACGCTCAGTTTTTTTTCTTTTTTGTGCGCCACCTAACAGACGGCAGGAACCCTACGCCCTTGGGCTGTGACCGGCAACCATTGACCGCTCTTTACGACTATGTTACTCTATGGCATAGCTGATAAATGTAAAGACGGGTGCTCACTAGGGGTGCTAGCATCTTGTCGGCGACACGGCTGTTATTGGATAAGTCTTGAGCGTGGTGAAATTGAATAGGAGTCAAAAGCGAGGTACAGAATAAACGTTCGCGAATGTTGTGGGCGTCGCTTTAGTTGCGACTGCCATATGAGTTTTAGAATAGCGTTTGATTCCCCGACGAAAAAGTCTAGGAACTTTCGCCCTGACCGCGAACTCAAATGCACGAAACCTACACATGACACTTCACGGGCCTCGCGGGCCACGATCACCGCGCGCTTTTTCGAATTTTCTGCGGGCGGGACGCGAAGCCGAACGGCGGCTCGCCTCACGACGCATACGCAGTGGCAGCGACTGCACCGCAAGGGCTTGTGGCAGGACATAACCTTATTTCTGCGTGCGTGTATGCACGGCCTGCGTGATAAGGCTGGTAGATGAACCGGGCGCTCGCTGGCGTTGCGGCGTGAGCACTGCTCCTCGGCAAGAGCGAAAGTGGTAGGCGGAATCAATATTCACCGCGGGCGTCTGTCAATCAGACTGACGGACGCGTGAACTCGGATACACACTCGTTGATTTCGAGAAGGGCTGCTTTCAACTCGTGACTGTGAAGGTGCCTGTGTTTGATGCAGTGAACGCTACACAGCCACAGAGAGAGAGCACCCCTGCGCACATTCTACATGCTTTTTTAGGGGCAAAGTTCCTTATAGCGGCACCCGTTCGTCCCTTGTAGTCGTAGTCGTAGTGTGTAATAAGTGTTACATTTTGACCTCCAAGGTGGTGCCAGTTGGAGATTTCTCATGTACATTGTTGAACAATAAAAAACTTCGCAGCGTACGCGTTACCTAAAAGCCAAATGCTCCTGTCTCTCATTCCCCATTAGCAGCCATTGGCATGTACATTGAGTGCTATCTGACAAAAAAAAGAGTTGCAACGTTATACTCGCTGGTTATAACCTCCTCAGTTTTAGAAAGGTTTAGCGAGTGTTTAGCCGCAGTGCTATGAATACAGTGAACTAGTACGTACCATGAACTCGAGGTGGTTAAAGGTGGGAAGTACGCCCAAAGCGCAAGCCGTAAGAAGGTGTGCGTGTGCCACCTCTCGTTTAGTCCTTGGAATTTCCGCTGGATGGCGGTGCTTCTATATGGGGACAACAATGGAAAGCTGAACACACCCGCGATTGAAATAAGTAAGAGACGGTTAGAGTATTGGTGGCAGAAAATTAGAGAGAAAGGACAAAAATAAATATTGGAAAAATAAAATATGGACAGTGTGCCGTAAATGGCAGAGAACTTAAGCTGAAAATTTACCTTTTTTTCCATTAAGATAGAATTTATCGAAGTAGAGGCATTAGGCCAACATCAAAAAAGAAAAAAGTTTTTTTTGTCGAGCCTGGTGGCATACTTGTCACCACCCCGTTATAAAGGGGACGCTCATAGCATCCATCCATCCATCGAATATATGATAAAAAGATGCGAGATGGTGGTACTTGAGTGTTGAATAGATGGACGAACGGACACACAGACAGATACATGGATGGACGCATGAAGGGACGCAGGGGTGGATGCATGGACGAACGCAGAGACGGACGCACGAACAGACGCACGCACGGACTTACGGATAGATGCATGGACGGTCACACAGACAGGACGCATGGACGGACGGAAAGAAAGAACGAATGGACCGACGAATGCTTCGCCCCGCTCTCCATCATTCATTCCGTGGGTATGCTGCCATTTTTAGTCACACCTTCCCTCATCCCTTGTGAGGTACTGTTGAGGTGTCGCACATGATGCGAATAGTTACGGGGCTCACTTTTATCTTTTTATTACCCTCTGTCCATGAACGCGCTTCTCCCGAGACGCTGACTGTGTGTCACAGTGTTTATGTGCGACGTGGACCGCATGTCACTGGTACGCTGGTGCGCGTTCCTTGCAGTACACTTGGGAGTGTTTCCGTGCTCTTGTGGGACGCAGACAGCGTTCTCGCCGATAAGCACCACTTGAGAGAGCTCAGCTGATGGGCGTCTCTTGCACTACCAGTCCCCAGTCATGACAGGGAACAGGGCACATGTCTGCACTCAATGGAACGACAAACATTTGAAAGAAGCCCCTGGTTTGAAAACACCGCCCAACTTAGTCCACCATCCTTGACGCGATGACTGCTTCACTTTATCTGAAATCAGAAGGATGTTGAGTGAGTTAAACAGAAAGTCTACCCCTGGCCGAGATAGCGTGACCAACAAGTCACTTAGGAATCCCGACGAGCCCTCTATTGAATAACTGACTAATTTTACTAACGAAGCATAGAATTAGGCTGAACTTTCAGATGAATGGAAACTTTCTCAATCATACTAATACCGAAACCAGGTAAACCTCCAAGTCTGGAGAACTTGCGGCCAGTATTGCTAACATCACGTGTAATTGATTGATTGATTGATTGATATGTGGGGTTTAACGTCCCAAAACCACTATATGATTATGAGAGGCGCCGTAGTGGAGGGCTCCGGAAATTTAGACCACCTGGGGTTCTTTAACGTGCACCCAAATCTGAGCACACGGGCCTACAACATTTCCGCCTCCAGCGGAAATGCAGCCGCCGCAGCCGGGATTCGAACCTGCGCCCTGCGAATCAGCAGCCGAGTACCTTAGCCACTAGACCACCGCAGCGGGGCTAACATCACGTGTAGGAAAAGTTGCGGAGGTTTTAATCCTCAACAAGCTTAAGGATTTCTTTGAGGACAACAACATATACATCTGCAATATGTTACGCTTCAGATCCTAACTATCTACCCAGGATGCTATGAAGCAGATTAAACACCATTCTAGACGGATACTCTAGAGATACCAAAGCCATCCTCGGACAAGACATGGAGAAAGCATTCGACAACAGTAGGCACAAATACATCCTTCAAGCGGTGGAGGAAATCGTACTTGGCTCGAAAGTGTATTATTACATAAAATCTTGCTTAGGAGCACGTACGACGAGGTTAACGGTAGGAGACACCAACTCCGACGTGGTTCAACTCGATGATCGTGGAACCACTCAAGGCTTGGTGATCTCTCCCGTCCTCTTCAACCTGTCCATGATAAGCCTATCCAAGAAACTGGACAGGCCTATCTATATGCTTAGGTTGAACCTTACAATATGGTGCGCTGGTGGCAGTGAGGAACAGGTACAAGATGAACTCACAGAAATGGTGCAGGCAGTAGAGGAATACTTGAAGCCCACTGGTCTCAGACGCTGCCCACAGAAATCGGAGTTATTACTTTACAAAAAAGAGCAAGGAAAGAGACCTAAGGGCTGGAAGCCACTATCCGAAAGTAACATACATATATTGACTGAAAACGGGTAAATATACCGAGAGTCGACACGACGAGGGTACTCGGCTTTCTTATACATGCAAATGACAAGAATCACATGGCACTCAAGAAAATTATCTACAAGACAGAGAAGGCATACCGGATGATCAGAAGACTTGCAGGCAGACAAAAAAGTATGAAAGAGGACAATCTGAAAAATTGAAAGAGGACATGGAGGACATGGTGAACAATTGAAAGAGGAGAAGCATGAAAGAGGACAGCGGTTGATAAAACTCTTTCGTGCTATGTCATATTTTATATGCGGGTTCTATGTATACCTAGACACAAACCGAATTAAAGAAGCTCGACGCGGTGACCAAAAAAGTTATCTACAGTGCACTGCGTCTCCCGCTTCGCACCAGCACTCAAAAATTGCTCAAGTTATGGGTACAAAACTCAACTAGAGAAATTACGAAGACTCAAGAAATGTCACAAATAGCAAGACTCTCTACAACTTGCACGAGGAGATCGGTCTTCGAAAGAATCATGACCAATCCTGTTATCTACCAGGAGACGTACACCAAGATACCACAGGACTTTGCTGAGAGCATCATCGTTGCCCCGTTGCCAAGAAATATGCACAAAACCTCCAACGTCACCAGAAGGGTAGCCCGGACTAAGGCTTTATTGAAGAAGGTTGATAAAGGAGGCAGGGTAGGGGGGCTTGCCTCATCGACTCAGCCTGATATAAAGACTGAAATAAGTTCGCCGCGGTAGTAGTTGACCACCAGGGCAGGTGTACCAACTGCTCCATGATTTACACTTCCAAACCGGAAATTGCTGAACATGTTGCCATCGCGTTGGCCCTGATGGTTGATCGATACACCGAAATATACAGTGGCTCAAAACAAGCCATCAGAGTCTTTAGCAGGGGCAGTGTGGTGAGTAAGGGATTTACTCATTGGGCCCAAGTCATCGGACGCACTCAAGACAACCTGATAACAGGAAGACGTTCTTTTTATTGGATGAGGACAAGAACGCACACGAAGAAATCTCACAAAGACATAAGGACGATACGAGGTTGAAGAGGGTCTACAGGGAAGTTTCTATCCACGCGAAACGTAAGTCTACATCTCAACACTCAACACACTTTACTCCCCCGCCACCAAGTTTTCAAGACGAAACTCACGCGCACCGACGTTGCGGTGACTGTATCACCGGGCAACTTGGCGTTGTACACGCGTTCTCGCGTAGCTCGCTGGCTCGAGCTTATGTCGATGTCCCGCACCCTGACATCTTGCTGGCGTCCAGGTCACGCTCGACCGGGGCGAGTGCCCAGGACACGGGGTCGAAAACCCCGACAACCATCGAAGCCGGCTGTTGTTATTGTTGTTTCCCTGTGCAAATGACTCGTACCCAAAAGAGGGATTGGCTGATTATAAGGTGAATTTGCCCTATACATTCAGCATTATGTCATTCCTGCAGAACTTCTGCAATTTAAATTTGATTTGAAATGCCGATATCAAGTTTGCAGAAAAAATGAGGAAAAATAGTGAGACTGTAATTTAGCAAGAAAATCGTTCAGTCGCAGTGATGTATTCCCGAACGGCGAATAAAACAACCCTGTGGCTGAAACCCAGTGCAGAGGCTCCAAATCAAAGAAGATCAGGTTGTGATAATTGCAAGCCCAGTCTTTGAAGAGGTTGTGCTAGTAGGCTTTGCCTGAATAAATCGAAACGGTGACGATGTAATAAAAATTGACTGATCGTTGCCTCTTGATTACAGTAAATGCACATAGGGGAATTCAATATACCTGATCTATGCAAGTAAAACTTGAAAGAGGTAACGCAGCAACGAAGTTTCGTGATGACCACTTCCATCATCCTTGAATTAGACAGTTCACTGCGCCAGGGAAATAACAAGGGGTTGTACTCCGGAGAAGCCGTCAGTGGAGGGTCTGATAAATTTTCCGTGATTATAAGTATGCAAAATTGCGCCACCGTAATGTGTACTGTATAAGGGAAAATAGTAATGATGGGTGTCGAAAGCGATGCCTTCGCAAGAGAATCAGCTCTTTCGTTTAACAACAAACCTTTGTGTCTTGGTGCCCAGATTAAATTATTACTTTGGAGATGACAGGGAACCAATGATTTAGGAAGTTTCGGTATGGGTGAGCGACCAGATGCGGACAGAGAAGAGAACACTGATAATGAATCAGTTATGACTGCTACGACTGGTATGAAAATATTCACTTTTCGCAAAGCTAACATAATTGCCATAAATTCAGCTAGAAAGACAGGAAGAAAATCTGGTGAGCGAAGTGGAAATGACCAATCAAGTATAGGGAATTATATTCCGACGCCTTATTTTTCATCTGATTGAGATGCGTCCTTTGCTATAATGACATTTGTTGGCAGTGTACTTAAATGGTCCTGCAGTAAACCATTTAAAATGCCTGTAGGTAATAGTTTAGCGTGAGTTGGGAAGATATCGTGGTAAACAATTACTGGAGAAATTTGTTGCTCGGTTAAAGGAATCAGATCACGAACTTGTACTTTTAGAGGCTCAAGTAACGTTTGAACAAATACTAATTGTTGTTTGTGAAATCTGGGCCGATGCACGGAGATGAATAGGTCAGGATTGGAAATAAAAGTATTTTGTTCAGGGTTAAACGGTGCTTCACATAGTCGTAGAAAGGTCTGCACAGTAAGGATGTTAAAGCCACATATTAAGGTTGGTATTCGTGCTAAAAAGTATAACACTGCATTTGCAGTATACTTTGGAAGTCCTAAGCAGAGCCGTAAAGCCTCTCTTTCCAATAGAACGAGCGGGCCGAAGTTAGTAGGCTGGTGCAACAGAAGAAAGAACGCAGCCAAACTCTAACACAGGTCGGAAATACATTTTATATATAATTAAAGGTGCCCTTTTCATTCCTGATCTACAATTGCCCAATGTCCACAATACGCCGATCGCGCGTACTGCTTTTGTCGCGATGCATTCAATGTGAGGGCGTCAATTTAGACGTTAATTATACATAACTCCAAGATATTTCAATGATTGAACTTGTGGGATATATTGAAGCTTGTTTTATAGATATGTGCACGGGATTTTTGATAGGAAACGAGAATAGCACATTTACTAGTATTCAGGTTCAGCATCAATCCCTCGAGCCAATGTTCCATTTCATTTAGATATGCTTGCAAGATAGTGTAAAGACTGTGGAAGTCATGTGCCATAGCAAAGAAAGCAATGTCATTAGCATAAACATTGGTTTTCACATATGGATGAACGGGGATGGTAATAAGCATCATGTTGAATAATACCGAGGAAAGTACCGACCCCTGAGGTACACCTCGGGTTTGCTTGTGCTTAGAGGAAGAGAAACTGCCTTGATAACAATATAATACTCTTCTACTTAAAAATTCCGCCACCCATGCTACTAATTAGGGTCTAAGTCCCTGACTCTGTAACTCATTAATCAAGATAGAATACTCTTTACTATCGTAAGCTTTACATATGTCTAACGTTACTAGAACCGCAAACTGCTTTTTGTGACAGGCACCATGAATACGACTTTCCAGATCTACACGTGCATACCATATGAAATATCCAGATCTAAAGCCGATTTGGGAAGAACTCAACAGAATTTTCTCGTTAATAAACGTAATTATACGACCATGAAGTACCCTTTCAATAAGTTTTACTACATTAGATGTTAAGGCTATTGGTCGTATGTTGTCTAAATTATAGCATGCCCCGTGTTTCTTAAGCAATGGTGTAATTTTCGCAATCTTCCATTCAGAAGGAACCCATGCTCTTCTAAGGGTATAATTGACGAGACCTAACAGATCATTCGGATGTTCTCTGTGTAGTATTTTTAGCATTGTATTTGCAACTCCATCGAGGCCTGGTGCTGCATTTGGCAATCTTTCCATAGCCTGATTAATTTCGGAAGTCGATATTTCTGTGTAGTCATAGATGGTTGTTATGTAAGCCGAATTAGGAAGGTGCGTTCAGCGCCCGTTTTCCAATTGTTCAGCCAATTGATTCAACGATTACTCTAGTTCCTGTGAGGTGTAAACTACTGAATCAACGTTTCCTGGTATAAGGGTCTTCTTCCTGCCACGAAGGAAATTGAATAGAGCACGTTTGTTATTTGATTTACACAGGTACTCGAAATGTTCTTGGTCATATTGCTCTTTCGCTCGTGATACAGTGCATTTAAATGTTGCCGCAATGAACTGATAATCCTTCCAAATTTTTCGGACTCTGATTACATATAAGTCTTTTCCATGCAGCTTTTCTTCTTCTATAGTCTCGTGAGCACTAATTATTCCTCCATCTACTAGGTTGGGGCACTTTTGGTTGATGATGAAGAAATTACAAATTCTGAAGTGTTCTTGGAGATTTTTAAAGCGGAACAGACATTTCTGCCGAGGTCTTCATTTTGACCACTGGACACTGCCCTAATGTTGGAACGCAAGCAGTCTTTAAATTTTTTGTAATTGATCAATGTTTTCTCTATCCTTTCAATAGATTTCACAGCACAAGAAATTTCGAAGTATACAGGAAGATGGTCACTGTTTGAAGAGAAATCAATTGTTTTCCAAGACTTTATTGAAACACTTGAGCTGCAAAACGTGAGATGTAATACCGATCGTGTGCGTCCGCGAATAAATGTAGGCTCTCTATCAATTAAGCAGGTAAGGTTTTTATTATTCATCCAATCTTAACCGAAATGCTCTAAAATTGTTTAAACAATAATTCCTAACGGGGTTGAGGCAGGTTTGTTGAAATAATATTATATTCGGATATAACTGAATAATTGAGAAATGTAAGTCAGTAGAAGCAGGAATCAAAGGTCTACGATTCCACTGTACTACTTTCAAGGTGTCTATATTGACGAGTGATACACATCAGCAATGGCAGCTTCTAAAATACTCTCCTTAATAAGTGCACTGGCATTTTCGCTACCCTTTTTAGGTTTTCTGTTTGGGCAAAGAGATTTTACAGGAGCTCCAGTGCACTTCCGACGCCTGAAATCTTGGCATACGTCCATTTCATTCTGATCCTCTGCGTGGGTCGACCTAGAAGGTACGGACAAAATTGGGGTTTTTTCCTCTCGGGATTGCCGCTGTAAGGCTAAAATTCGGCATCTCTTCCGCTGCACAAGGTGCCGACTTGGATATCAGTACTGATACTGCAGAAACCAGCTGTGTCTTCTTTGAGCAAAACACTTGAGAGATGCACTCACTTACACTCGTAACTATGTGTTCCAGCGCTTTCGACATCGCCTTTTCTACTGCAGCCTCGATAAGATTCAGAATCTTCGTCTCACCTAATTGTTCGTGCCTCGACGCGACTCCGGCATATCCAAAGGCCCTATCCTTCACAACTCCTATTGCTTCTCTTCACGAGCAACGACGTCTGTCCATAATTTCTAGAAGTTGCGTTTCATTGGTCCTTCCGGTGCAATTCAGGTAATCGGCCGCGTTTATTTCCTTCACAGAGGCAGCACTTTTTGGTTTTGGCGTTGCACTCCATCGATGGAAGGGTATCGTCACAGATGCGGCAACATGCATTTGATTTGCAGGCCTCTGCACTGTGACCAAAACGCCAACAGTTTTGACATTGGAGAGGACAAAAAGTGAGACGTTCGACTCTGAAATTGAGTGGCCATATTTTCAACTCGAATGGACAGGAAGTGCCGGAAAAGGTAGCAATAACCAACTCAGTGGGGACTTTCTCACCGTTAACTAATCGGTTGCATCGGTACACAGCTATGACCTCAGCATCAGACAGCTTTTCCAGAGTCTCAGCGGGCGTTAATCTAGAGTCGACTCCTCGTACAATTATTTCTCTTAGTGCATGCTAATTGAGGCGGGATAAACGCACTCACCAGGACCAAAGAAAATGTCTTGCAGTTTAGGATGTCAGAAACGCATGAAGTATCTGACGATCTGCATACCAAACCACCTCTTCTGAACTGTCGAACATCACTTATCAGCTGGAAGTGTGGTGTCATGGCCTTCAACTCCACCTGGATCGCCTTCGGGTTCTTGAGCCTAATAAATCCACCAATCGAGGGCACAAGCGCAACAGGGATGCTGCCAACACCAAAGCGGAAAAAATATTCCAATGGCAATTTATTATTAGGCAAGGAGGCTGACCAAGGGCTGTGCCCTTGGCCAGGAGACAAATTAGACATTAGCACTAATTCGATTGCTTAAAGAAGTAATATGCAACGTCAGCTAGTTTCAACAGATCAAATTCACCAAAGGCTCAGCCAAACCATCGTCTGAAAGTGTCCAAAAGAACCAGCTATTGCGGGAACAGACTAATACAGGAACGCGAAGAACAACCGCCCCGTCCAAACCGGCAGCACACGCCTTGTTCAGCAGCGTGTTCTCAACCTTCAAGGCTCACGGTGAAACTCTTCTTCTTCCATAAATCACGCGCGCCGCGCCCATACGTTCACTGCAGCAGTCTTCTGTCTTCTCTTCTTCCTTTTCGTTTCAATTCCGCGCTCAGGGTTTTGCCCCTACGGCTTGCTCGTCGCAGTCCCCACATTTTTCCCCCTGTTTCAGAAAGTTGCACGCACTTAGGCTGCTACTGTTGAACTACTCCACCGAGCGTTCAATTGACAATGCTGAAGAATGTAGAGGTGGTGTCAGAGAGACACTTTGGTTGCTTACATTAATACGGTTCAAAGTCTGTTGCAGGGTTGAGACGCACAAGTTCGAGACGAAGTTGCACCAATGCTGTAGGCTGGAATGTCCAAGTGTTTCACCGGCACTTAGGGAGCACTTCAATATGCACTCAAAGATTTATCAGCATAGAAGCGCACTATTTACAGCATTCGTTCTGATGTCACATTGAATATATTCTCTACATTTCACCAAGGAACATGTCTTGCACAGATTTCACGTGAGCCTATCTCAAAAGTGGAGAGCGATTCACTTCATTTTGTTGTCATATGACATGTCACGATACCTAAGAGGCGCAAGTAGGCATCACAAAAGTATAAATACATTGGGAGCACAGGTCAGTTGGGTATCAATGCATCAGGTTTATAGGCTGATTCTTTTTTATTCGAAGTGCTCGCGCAGAACCAGCGCTCTTCATTTCGGCTAGCTTCGGGGTAACGCAGAGCCTTGTAGACGCTGCTAAGGTCCAAGGACCAGCACTCAACCATGAAATCTGTACCTGAGTATCCGCCTGGGTGGTACCAACAGCACGGTAAGCTTCCTCTATATGGATGCCCATCTGTTTCGAAGCGGTAACAATAGCCATATATTGGGCTCATGGCGTCCCAAACGGCTCTAGTGCTTTGGGGATTCAGGTCATTCTTGCCCGACCTTTACCCGTACGGCTCTATTTCAGTGTCGTCAGGAACTGAGTGTCGTCAGGAACTTCCTTTAACTTGAGCTTCTGAACGACCATTTCAGCCGGCAAGGTAGTTCTCTGACTCGGGCCTAGCATACACACTTCTGGCGTGCTTTCACAAAGGACCCAAGCTTCCTGCACGTCAACAGTACCATGAACTGGCTGAACTTTCCTTCACATCACTCCTGCTAGCGCGACAACTTGGTGGTTCTGAAGTCACAGACAGAGATCTGTTTGCAACAGTGTTAGTTTGACTACAGGTCCTAACAGAGGAAGGCAAATGCTAACTTGCTCTCTATCACTGCGAACTGTGTTGCCGCCACATGGCCGCTTTGCACCTGTTGTTGCAGACTGTGTATCTGGAGCAACGACGTCAAGTTCTTTATCATTAACGTTTTCGCATGTCAGCGAACAAGGGATATATGTCTCGTATTGGTGAGGTTTCACCATATCCACCACATTAGCCTCATTACGTGCTGCTTTGCGCCTTGCAATCTTTCGTATGTCTGACATAGCCGTGCGTATTTCCGACAGTAGCTTCTCTCCTTCCAGTCTCGCACGCTCATAGTCATTATCATCTTTGCATATGTACTGCAGTTCAAAATCAATCCTCTCGCGTTCGTCTTTGAGGACTTCTGGCAACATTCGCTCTAAAGTAGAGCAAGACAAACTGAAGTCCTCTCCAATATATAGTAGTCTTTGCAAGTTAACAGGCATCTTGAGCGGGACGGATTTTTGGCCGGAAGATGGTAAGGGCCGATTCTGGCAAGGCTCGCCAATTGTGGTGAGTACGGGGTCTACTGAATAGGCCCAGGTCATCGGACGCACTCAAGACAACCTGATAACACGAAGACGTTCTTTATATTGGATGAGGACAAGAACACACCTGAAGAATTCTCACAAAAGACACCAGGACGATACGAGGTTAACGAGGGTCTACAGCGAAGTTCGTGTCCACGCGAGACGTAAGTCTACATATCAACACTCAACACACTTTATTCCAAACTGAGATCAGCACAGCTGTCTTGGAAATCCGAGAGATTGCAAATAGGGTAGGGCTTATGGAGGTTAATGAAGAGGAGCAAGTCAATCCTCTCAAGGATGAGATAGTTATTCATGGTGTTGACACAAGTATGTTAAGTACACTCGAAAAAGTGTATGTCGGAGAACGTGATGTTGTAGCTCTGGGTACACGATCTGCAAGTGAATGTGTTAAGCAGACATGTGATGGCATTGAATGTGACAGAAGTATGGAGCAGCATGGTCTCTCCAGTCGTCAGCTGAAACCTCTAGGCAAAAGAAGCAGCACGTCTTGCGTATCTGAGAATCTTGCTTCGGAGCCCAATGAAAAGCGAGTGGTAATGACAAACCCTAAAATAGTCAGAAGATGATCATAATTCGTCCAAGAGGGGCCGGAACCCCTCGAGTAGTAGTGGAGCTAGGAACGCTGTGAGCCCAATACATGGTTTTCTGTACCGTGTGGAGGCACACGAACTTCGAGACAACCGAAAGATGTGGCGTGCTTTGGACTGCGTAGCTTGGTGTTCAGACTCAAATGTTTGGATTGAATACTGCTCCATCTATAAGAACATCGAGAAGCCACCGCGGTACACAGAAGCACATAGGAAGGAAGAACTCTAGTTCTGTGCTAGTACGTGGAAGAAAAGGAGGAAGAATACAAACCTGGTTGACCGATTCCAAACTGAACTGTGACATGACAATGGCCTTCGAACTATATGCATAACAGCAACAAACTTACCAAGCAAAAGGCATTCCTGTATTCTTTAACACCTCGACACCGTGAAGTCGCACGCTACATTAACTACTTCGCCCGGTGTGGCAGTCACCGCAACGACGGTGTGCGTGAGTGTGGTTTTCTTGACTTGGTGTCACGGGAGCGAAGCATGCTGACCGCAAAGGCGTAGACTTTCTCCTCGCGCGGAAAGTGCTTTATTGTAGACTCTCTATTTATCATTGTGAGATTCCATCATATGTGTTCCTGTCCTCATCTGATATAAATAGTGTCTTCGTGTTTTCGGGTTGTCTTCAGTGCGTCCGATGACCTGGGCCCTTTGCATAAACCCCTTATCCACCACAGGCAGAACCACACCAAAAGCACTTTTAAATATTAATAGTAAAGCGCCCATTGATACACATTACATATATTGGTTCCCAACGCACCTTGGATAACTCGATGACAATCCTATGAATCCAAATAAATCGGCCAACAGCATTGCCCACGAACTGACGGACAGGGATGCTTTTACACATGGCTTTGAATCTGCTGGATTCAAAAATCTACAACGAAATATGGCCATGACATATAATAAAATTACTAAACATTACTACCTGAGGAGGAGTAAGTTTTCACGCCCTCACAGTAGACTAAACAGAGCACAAGCAGTCACACTTAGACAATTACACACACAGTCTTATTACTCACCGGCACAGGTAAAAGAGTAGTACGATGTAACAGATATGCATGTTGTTTGCAAGGCATGTAAGAAAGAAGTATGCACGCCTGACCATATGCTCGGGGAATGTGGGTCGCTTGGCCGTGGCGTTTCCCGGGAACGGTTTACAGGGATGATAAGTCTCACGACCATATCCGCCCAAGTCCTGGCTGTCCAGTACGCCCATGACAGGGCTAGGAGGCTTCACCTTCTAGTCCCATCGTGGAATTAGCCAGGCAGGTGGCTACACCCTGTACAGGACGTATAAATGAAGTTATTTTCATCCATCCATTCATTCATTCATCTATCCATCCATACATCCACTGGTTCCATCTTAACTATTGAACAGCAGCGCGCCGAGGGGTGAATTTGACGTTTTCGTACTGTTGACTTGCTCATAAGAGGGTGTCACAAGAGCTCGGGAAAATCCTGAGTTTCGCAAAACTCGCCCGATGCTGCATAGCACCCCAGGTCCCTACCGTATCGCGTGGCCACAGCGTTGGATTCCTGCAGCAGCTGTACCACTCGTCCTTGTGAGGTACGCTCTACAGAGTGAACCCGCAGGACATAACTCGCGGCCTCACAAGGATGACGTTGTTCGGCCGATCTCCTCAACTGGTCGCACCCTACGGCTCACAGGGCGTAGCTGAGAACGCAGGTGCACCTTGCCAGGAGCTCAGCTGGCGGACTTCCGTAAAACACCGTGCCGCTGTCAACACACGTCTGCGTCTTACGTCCAAAGCCCCCTCTCGTCTTCCTTCTTTCGCTGACCGACACGACGCTTCTTATGCTTGTTTTTCCTTCAAAGCAACTGTGCCTATCCCCTCTGGGTGATCCGTCAAGAATGACTAGTTGATAGAAAGGTCATTCGAAATGTTCGGAGATATAAAAAATAAATAATTGGTAATTATACATATAAGACAAATTAAGGCTACAAGTAATATGCTTATGAGCTCATACGTAAGACTGCGTACCAACTTCATCAGAACAATTTAGAAGAGATCAGTGAAGACAGAGAGAGAGAAATAACTTCATTGGGTAGAAAAAAGAAGGGGTTTAGGAGCTACATGAGTGGGGGCCCATGTCCAAGGCTCCACTGGCTTGCGCCGCTTGCCAGACGTGGTCCAGGAATGCTATTTGCACCTCCGGGTCCGAGATAGCGAGAAGTGCCTCCTATTGCTCCAAAGAGTTTTCCATTCTATACAGACGCTGTAAGTGATCGAGTTCATTTGGCCGTTTAGCACAACTCCACGAGATATGCTAAAGGGTTGGTGTTGAGTCGCGACACCACGAGCAATCGCGCCCATACACAGATGGATAAATATTGTGCAGTCGTAATAAGTTTGAATAAACTTCCGTTTGAATTTTACGGTGGTCTCTGGCGTCTTCCCCTTCAAGAGATTTGGGGGGGCGCCATATTTCTGACACGTGCATCGCTGGTGAGCAAGAAGCTCTCGCGTAGCCATCCTAGCCGGGTCGTTTTCCTCCTCCTCGCGAAAGCCGTCATTGCTGTGTAGTGGTAAATGCGAGAAAGGCTGCTGCTCCGCTCGGTTCGTGAGCGCTCGAGCTAGAGCGCCCACCCTCTCGTTACCCTCTAGGCCGGCATGTCCCGGGCACCAGACCAACCTATAAGTTTTGTTCGATTCGCTGTCTAAAAATTTGCAAATGTTTAATGGGAGGCGGCCTTTCGTGAATAGCCGGCACGCCTCTTGCGAATCTGAGAGTATGGTGATGTACGTCTGGCCGTCACTGCGCTCTTGACTTTTAATTGCCAATGCGATGGCGAAACACTCGGCCTTGGTGATCGATGTATTGTACAGTGATGCGCTGGACGCTATGCTTCTCTTGTCGCTGCTTACCACTGTGACGACGCAGCGCCTCCAGTTATAGCTGAAAGCGTCATTGTATAGCACGTTCTCATTGCCTCTGACCAATTTTCTGATCCATTTTACAGGCTCCTCTCGCATTTGGTGATGCCGCTCCTTAGTCATGTTCCTGGGGATAGCGGCGATCGAAATATGTCGTCACACTGGGTCTGGTACGTCTATCAGCTCCTCGTCCAAGTTTAGGGGTTGCGGTGGTATACCCGCCCTCCTTAGTATCTCTCTTCCCGACTTCGTCTGTCTGAGGCGGTTGCGCAGAGAGATCAATGTTGCTGCTTTCAGTTCAGCGTACGTGTTATGCAGACCGATCTCGAGAAGCCTCTGTGTCGGAGGGCTTATCGGTAAGCCTAATGCTGCCTTGTAAGCCCCTCTGGTAATAGAATCCACTTGCTCTTCCTCGCTCTTGTTCAGCGTGTGGAAAGGCAAGCTGTATGTCAATTCGCCCACTACAAGCGCCTGTTCTAAACGAACAGTATCACTTTCTTTCATGCCTTTTTTGTGGAAGGTGATCCTCTGAATCATCCTGGCCACTTGTTTAGTTTATTTATTGAATTACCTGCAGCGCCACGAGGGCATTATTGCAGTGGGTAACACGATTATTCACGTAAAAGCACATATGTTCACACAAAGACAAAGATGAAAGAATGAGCTAATAACAAAGCGGTTTATGCAACAAAGAGGCGACATATAGAAAATTTGAATGTAGAAACAGCTGGAACTGGGAAAGCGTTTTACAATCTGCTATACCTTTAGTAAGTCCGTTCCAAAGCGTGGAGGTGTGAGGAAAGAATAATAATGAAACACATTTGTGCGGCACCGCGTTTTAAGTACCTTACAGTCATGATCACAACTCATAGAGATGAAGTGAGGGGAGAAAACTTACAAGCTTTTGTTAATAGCTGTGAGATCTGAATAAATACGAAAAACAAAAGTGCCAATTTTGTTGCTAAGCGGCGTTGGGCTAGGGTTTTCCAGCCAAAGTTGTCTTTAATTAAGGAGATGGTGCTTTTGTAGTTTTAATTACCGGAGGCAAACCTGGCTGCGTGATTCTCAATACAATCAAGTTTATTTACAACACAGATGCTGTCTGGGTTCCATGCTGCGCAAGCGTACTCGAGTAATGGACGAACGCTCGTAGTATATAGTTATTCTTTAACGCTCCTGGGGGCTTTGTGAAAATTGCTTCTAATGAGGATAAGCAATCGGGAAAATTTTAATATAACATGTTCAATATACCTAGTCCATGACAGATTTTCTGAAAATAAGCGCCAAGGTATTTGTAATGCTGTACCCGTTCAAGTGATGTATCCTGCAAATGATAATCCGATCTCACAGGCAAACGTTTTTTGGTAAAAGATATAAGCTGACGTTTAGTACTATTCAAAGACATATGCCATGTGGAACACCAAGTTTGAATTTTGTTTAAATCGGTTTGTAGGCTAATGACATCATGTTCGTTTATTATGTTCCTATAAATGACACAGTCATCTGCATATAATTTGACATTGCAATGAAAACCCTGCACAATATCATTGATATAAATAAATAATAACAAATGTCCCAAAACAGACCCTTGCGGCACACCTGAAGTAACTGTTATTCCAGTTGACGTAGAGCCATTAATTATGCCATGCTGTGTTGTACCGCAGAGGTAATTTTTAATCCAAACAACCATTGCCGGATAAATAAAGAGAGATGATAATTTTTACAATAACAAATCATGAGGAGCAGTGTCGAAAGCCTTTCTGAAATCTAAAAAAATGCGATCAACGTGAAATCCTTATTCATAGGAGTAAAAAACGATCATGGCAAAATTCAACCAACTGCGTTGTGCAGGACAAGCTAGACCTGAACCCATGTTGAGCCGGTAAAAAAAACCATTTTTTTTGAGCTGTTTCATCACAGAGCTGTAAATGATATATTCTAAAGTTTTACAACATACAGAAGTTAGCGAAATGGGTCTATAGTTTTGAATAGAATGTTTAGGACCTTTTTATGAATGGGAACAACTCTTGCTGTTTTCTATTGAGCTGGTACAGAAATATTATGTAGAGATTCATTGAACAAGACGACTAAGAAATTAGCAATTTCCTGAGGACATCCTTTAAGTACATTGGTTGGTTTGCCATCAGGACCTCCAGCTGAATTGTTTTTCAGGTTACTAAGGAGCATAAGAACACAATTGTTCGTGACAGTGACCATGGGCATATTCTCGTAGGGTAAATCTGGAATTACCGGATGTTGATTAGCACACGTGTTGGAAAACATGGATTTAAAATAGGATTCAAAAGAGCAAGCTTTTGCGTAATGGTCAAAGACTGCTTGTCCGTTTACGAAAAGATTTTGTATCGCGTTCACCACTTTACTGTTCGCTTTAATAAATTTTCAAAATTCTTTAGGATTATTTTTAAAAGCTACATCAAGCGGAGAAATGTATTTCTCTTTATTTACTTTAATTAAATGTTTTATTTTGTAGCCTATGTCACGCAATTCTTCAGACACACCCTGGTTGTGATTTTATGAATATGCAGCGTAGAGGGAGGCGGCGTTTCCTGCTAATTAAAGTTCGTATTACCTTGTTTACCCATGATTTGTCGTTGTGGCGTCGACTTGTTACGTGTTTAGAGGGGATGTATTCTTTAACTAAATTCATCAATATATCACGAAAAACAGACCGCAATTCATCAATGTTGATTGACTCGGTCATTTTTACTCAGAATTGATGGACTCGGAATAGTACACTAGAGCAAGCAGAAAAGGCTCTCCACCTTTGGCGAACGCCCTTGGGGACCTCTTCTTGTATCAGGAGGAAAGCGTCCTGTGTTGAGAGACCACTGCGGAAGCCCAGCATGGTGGCCGGAAACAGCCCCCTGTCTTCTATGAAAATCTGAAGTCTGGTGTGAACACCAGTTCGAAAAGCTTCCCCATACAGGACGTAAGTGATATAAGTCTTAGCGTCTGCAGAGAATGTTTTTTCCGGGTTTCCGAATGGTTATGATTTTGGCGGTTTTCCATTCTGCAGGGACCTTCCGTTTGAGCCAATAGTGTTCAATGAATTGTTTTGTCAGGCCTTCGATGGCTTTGTCGCTAAGGTTTCTTATCATCGCATTCGTAATTGGTCTTCACCAGAGGCTGTGTTCCACTTCGCTGCCTTGGCTGCCGCAAAGACCTGTTCCTTTTTTATCGGCTCATCTAGTTTCTCGTTTCTAGCTCCGCTGTAACGCATGTGATTAGCCGAATTACTTGGTGGATTATTGCCAATATATCTCTCCTTGAGGGCTTTCACGAGGTCGTCGTCCGTGCCCGGAAATATTTCTGCAATTTTCTGTAGTATTCTGCTTGTTGTGGATTTGTACGTGTCTAGATCAAGAATGTTTCTTAGGATGGACCAAGTTCCCGCGCTGCTCAGTGTGTTCTGAAGGGAGCTGCAGAACTGGACCCGTATCTCGGTAGCAAAATTTGCTTGCATAGTCGTTTGCTTCCTCTGCAAGAGCAGCGATCCTACGCCGTAGTGTCCTATTGAGGCGTTGAAGTTTCCAACGTTTTAGTAGGCTGCGCCTGCTCTCTCATAGGTGTAGCAGACGGCTGTCTACTGCTGATGTCTTTACGGTTCTGGCTATTTTCTTCGTAGTGATGGCATGTACCGACTTTATGTACTCTGACCACGCCCCTATTGAGTCCGGTTCGATCTGTGATCGTTGCGTCGCCTATCAGTCTGCGCAGTTTGGGAGTAGTTATGGAGACGCTTATAATGTAATGGTCGCTTCCAAAATTTTCTCAAGGTTTGTCCAGGATGCGTCTTAGAGGTTTAACGGGAAAGTGAGGTCCGGGAACGTGTCAATGCATATGTTGTTGCCCATTCTCATGGGCGCAATTGAGAGAGTTATTAAACTTAGGCACAGCCTATACGCAACATGTTCGAGACGCGTTTCCTTCGGCGAGTCTTTTGGGTAACCCCATGTGGCGCTGGGTGCGTTAATATCACCCAAAACCAATAGGCGGTCCTTGTTGCTTGCGGTTTTAACCGTTCCAGCAAGGAGCTCATTGAAGTCTTCGCTTTTGTCTTTTGAAGGACTGTATAGGTTCATTATTATAGTCCTTGCTTTGCCTCTCTTTTGGGGGAATAAACTGATAATTTGGTGATTGATCTGTAGCGCTCCTGTGTACTCATCTGTTGCCTCAATGATCTTGCTCACCAGCGTCGCTACGCGGGGATAATTTGGGTTCTGAAAAACAGAATAACTCTGAAGCTTCACTATTCTGGCATTAATTTCTTGCAAGCATATATTGTCGGGTTTATTTGGTGCCACATTGATATAACTCTGGAGTGCTGCGGTGCGTTTGCGAAAAGTGCGGCAATTCTACTGCCGGATCTCCAATTGTTCCACACGTCTCTGGTTATTTTTGGCCATGATGCATGGGTGCTTTCGCGTCGTCGCGATTACCCTTACATTGTTTGCTATTTCTAGCGGAGGTCGAGCGAGAGCGCTTGTTTATCGCCCGTTGCAAGCTGCTCACAGCGTCATTCAAACACTGCCTCTGAGTTTTTGTTTCCTCGCCGACGAAAGATTTTATATCATTCATGAAATCGACTAGCAGTTTATTAACGTTAGCTATACCTTCCCTGTTTTCGTCTAACTACGCCCGTATTTGCTGCGTCATTTGGCCGTGGTTATTTACTGTCGTGCTTAGTGTAGGGGTGCTTGTACATGCGTACACCAACCCTTCCTCAACTTCAGCCGACGCCGCGCTGCCCCCTGAAATGGTGGGTTTTATTGACTCTTGATATGTCGTTTTCTGACTACATCCTTCAGCTATTCCTGTCGGGTTTTGTGGTCGTAGTTTAGCCTCTAGCCGTCTCTCTAATGACGATATTGCTACCTGTAAGTTACTTCGCTTTTCGGTCATTTGTTTTTTTAGCTGTTTGACCTCTTGAGTCAATCTCTTATTTTCTTCCAATACTTTCTTATATTGTGGATTTTCTGTTATAGGAGCATTGGAAGACACTGACCCCGCAAAGCTCACCTGATTTATGTTTGTCCGGCCGGCGGCTCGAGCGTCTTGTGATTCCTCGCAGGATTCCATCTCGGCCGTAGGTCCGTGATGCTTTCGTTGGTTCTTTAAGCTGGATTTCCCAGGGGCCGGAGGTGCTGTGTTAGTGTGTAGTTGTCTGTCACTCCTTTAACAAGATCTCGATCGCGACCTTGACTGGGATCTCGATCGGGATCGTGAACTTGACCTTGACTTGCGCTGTTCCTGCCTCTCCTAGCTGAACCATCGAGGCATGTCCAGCCTTAGGAGAGGGAATTCTTCGGACGACTTGGCATCACCGGTACATTCAGGTTTGCTAACCCAGTTTTTTGGCTGATTCGTCCTCAATTTCCTGGGAGGAGCGAGAGATTAGTAAAGCTCTCTCGCACTTCGTAACAAAAACATCTGAAGGCAACGCTAACATGGTGCTCTTTTGGTGGTTTGAATGAAATCACGCATGGCATTAAAAACATCCCTGTGGCAGTAGCGCAAACATGAGGCGCTGAAGCCTATACAATTTCTTCAGGTAAAGATTGTTTTGTGCTGTGTCGCCTACTTATGAACAATACGCATAGGCCAGTTCCGAGCAGTAAAAAATAACGCTTCGTTTATTGAGTGCTTGTATTTGAAGGTAGTAAGGAAAAGAGTGTTGAAAACTACAGAGTGCGCGCGGCGATAAGTGCCGGCATTATGTGAAACGTCACAGACTCTGATTGCCACGTCGATACACCTTCCTTCCTTGCAAATAGTTTGAACACAAAAAACAGCATAGAAATTGGATGATAGGTAACTCTTTACGAGCGCTGCACAAAGTTCTCGCCATACGCTAGTTGATCTGGGGCTATTCTATCTCGCGTGGATCTTCGAAGCCCCTGAGCTGCCATGTTCATTTCTCCTTTTAGCATCTGACCTCTGCCTGGGTCCTCGTCAGACACTTCATCGGACGCATCCTCCTCAGAAGTAC
>WOVY01005701.1:0-50339 GCA_013436015.1 Rhipicephalus annulatus
CCCCCAGTACTTGTGACTCATCGTGACAATATGATTATGAGAGACGCCGTAGTGGAGGGCTCCGGAAATTTTGACCACCTGGGGTTCTTTAACGTGCACCCAAATCTGAGCACACGGGCCTACAACATTTCCGCCTCGATCGGAAATGCAGCTGCCGCAGCCGGGATTCGAACCCGCGACCTGCGGGTCAGCAGCCGAGTACCTTAGCCACTAGACCACCACGGCGGGGCTCCCGGCCCTTAAGTATAAGGACACGGGTATGGCATTAGTGCTATGTAAAAGCCGTTACGGTTTAACATAACCTCATGCACTAACCATACACATTGACCATCCCGAGCATCACACACCTTATCTTAGAAGAGATATATACTTCACGCGTTTACGGAGCCAATCCTTTTAGGCCTTTATACAGCCACGCTTCACCGCTCATCATATCCCATATGTCATCGCCGTCAAGACATTTCAGAGCCATTGTCATAGCCCTGTCTGCTGTAAGTATTCTCACCATTAGTCTGGCGCAGCATAGCCTTAGTTGCTCTTGCGCCACAAAACCCAACATAAAAAATTGACCCAATGACCACATCCCACGAGACACTGCTTACGAGGTGCGTGCTGCTGTTTACGCAGACGACGTCGCGCTTTTCTCCAGTGGCCCTACCCTTCGTGGTCATGAAGTCCGCGATGGACTCCAAGCTACCATAGATGCAGTAGACGGGTTCATCACGGGCATCAGACTCCAGCTCTCAGCTGCCAAGACGGAAGCCATGCACGTCCACCCGAAGCGCACGGGGCGTTTCGACGTTCCGCAGCTCGTTCTTCGTGGCCACCGGCTGTCGTGGAAGCGCAAAGTGTGCTATCTTGGTCTTTCCAACGACCATCGGCTTAGCTGGAGGCGCGCACTGGCGTCCATTCGCAGCGCACACGTAGGATTTGCGGCTGGGAGGGTATTGGCGTAGGATTGGCTAGTGGCAGGGGCTGCTCCCCGGACATTGCGCTGAGTTTATTTAACGCGGTTGCCTCGGCCAGGGTCCTTTATGCCGTCCCGCTCGTCGCGCTACGTCCGGCGCTATTGGACGCGCTGGACACTCTCTACCATGGCGTCGTACGCCGCCTGTCTGGCCTGCCACGCTCGTCGCCGATCGGCCCCACCCTGGTGGAGGCTGGCGAGACGTCCTATCACTTCGGGCGAGAGGCAGTGCGTTGCGCCACATTCATCGCATGTACCCTCACGTCCGAGGGACGACGCCTGGCTGGACGACTCCTTGATCGTCCCCATTCAGGCATGGGTCAGCGCGCCTTGGAGTACGCTACGCTCGTGCCCGATCCGCCTTACTGCGACTCGCTCCCCATCCCGCCGCACCAGGATCCTGGCCTCGAGATCAAGACCACCATCCCCGGCATCAGATCGAAAAGAACACGCCCCAGTCTGCCCTCCACCAGGAGACTGTCGCAATGATCGAGGAGCGGCTCGCCGGCTGAGTTCTACTGTACACTGACGGCTCGGTCACAGCGGATTATTTGGCGGCAGCCTCTTGCTTCGCCCCATCTTTCGGCCTCTGTGAGAAGTGCCGGCTTCCCATAAGTGCCTCCTCCACTGCTGCTGAACTAGCCGCGATTGATCTCGCGGCAAATCAACTCGCTGACTTCCTTCCGCAGTCGGCAGCAGTGGTGTGTGACTCGCGTGCCGCCCTCCTCACACTTCCGCTTGGAGAGCGCGGTGCCCCCGTTGCGCAACGGCTCGCGCGGAAGTTCGCAGTGATCGGGTGGAATGGGTGTGATGTTGTGTTCCGGTGGGTGCCGTCTCATGTGGGACTACTCGGAAACGAGACAGCGGATGCCCTCGCCAAGGAGGCCCACCACCCCAGCAAATCCGTTTCAGCATTCATCCGCGCAGGCGACGTTGCGCACCTTCGTATTGCGCGCCATGTGCGCGCTTTACACCCGGATTCACGTGTGGCTACAGAAAACCCCCTGCGACCGCTGCCGAGGACCGGCATCAGCAGGCGTGCCCGGGCCTTCCTGCTTCGACTTCGCAGCGACTGTTCCCGTCCGCTGAGAGGCGATTTCGCTTCACCAACAGAGGGAGCCCTTCGTGTGCCGAGTGCCCTACTTCAGTGCCCTGGCTACACCAAACAACGCCGGCGGCTCTTCGACACCTGCGGTCGTCTGGGACTGTCACACGTGAGCCTCGACAACCTCCGGTTTCCCTAGGCCCACCGCTCGGGGTTCATGCGGGCCTTCGAGGCCCTACTTGAGTTCTTCGGTGACTCCAATCTCATCGCACGCCTCTAGCACGGCCCGCATCCACGTGGCCGTGTTTGTTTACGACTGTGGCCCCGCCCACCTCCTCTGACACTCGTCACGTGGTGCTCTCTTTCCCTCCCCATGCCGGCTCGCCTGACTGCTTTCCCTTTTTCGGCGGCAGTGCCGGCCGCGTCCGAGACAGTCAATTGCGCCCTTCCTCCTCCTATACTTTCTTCCTCAATCTTTTCCTCCCCCTTCCCCATCCCCCGCGCGGAGCAATGTCGGTGCCTTCGTGTTGAAAAACATGAACAGCTCCGCGATTTTCTCTTTACTTTTCCCTTTCAAAAACCTCTACAAACATCTTGCGTGGGAGGATGTTTCTCAAGAATTGAAAGGGCAGTTGATGAGATGTGACCACCCCTTAAGTTGCGTATGGCAGTTTTGAGTCACAGTGATATTGGGGATGGATAGACCCAAAGCGATGCAGCCTTTTCTGCCTTCTCCGAAGAGTTGACAGTGATGGATGCCGTTGTAAGCGCCTTGCCATTATAATCGACAGCAGAGAGGGCATAAGATGAGGAGAATTGGTATTTCTGCCGCATCAACATAGAGCACGTCATTGGCTCCATGCAATTTTTCTGAAGACCTTTGCTCTTTGGATTCGACGCTTAGTGTGATATCTTCGACGCATGTTTTTAGGAAGGGGCGGTATGAGTAATTGTTTATCTATTGGGGAATGTTGTATTTAGCTGCGAAGCAACTGACCACGGTGGCGGTCCCATCTGCAACGCAGCAGAGGGGGCTAAAAATCTCTGGATCCGGACAGGCCGCCATTGGAACCTGTACTTGGCAATGTTTAACGCTAGAACCTTATTTGGTGAGGCAAGTCTAGCTGTACTATTCGAGGAGCTAGAGAGTGTTAAATGGGATATAATAGGGCTCAGTGAGGTTAGGAAGACAGGGGATGTCTATACGGTGTTACAGAATGAGCACGCGTTCTTTGCTATCGGTGCTTGGCTGATAGAAAAGAACTGGGAGTGGGGTTCCTAATTTGCAGAAACATAGCTGGCAACATGGAGCAATAATGAAAGGGTGGTAGGTATCGTAATTAAACTCAATAAGAGATACAAGATGAAGGTGGTACAGGATTACGCGCCTACACCCAGCCATTATGACGCTTCAGTTGAAAGCTTCTATGAAGATTTGGAATCGCCAATAAGTAAGGTAAAAACGCAGTATGTTATACTTATGGGAGATTTTAAAGCAAAGGTAGGGAAGAAGGCGACTGGAGACCAGGCAGTAGGAGATTATGGCATCGGTACTAGAAATGCGAGAGGAGAGCTACTAGTACCCCCCGCCCGCAGGGGCGCCTGCGCAAGTAGGCGTTTGGTGTGTAGCGACACCACGGACCCGAGCTAACGGGGGAGTTTCTACTCCCTCCCACGCCTAGCCGTGCGTGGCTTCGCCGTGTCTGGGGAAAAGGGGATCCTGGGGGCTGAGCCGACGCTGGGTGATTGAACCTTTAAGGCTCCCCGGCAGAGGCAACACACCGCTTTGGCCCCGGCTTCACGTAGACGGCACCTCTGGGCTGACCCACCCAGGGGAAATCGGCAGTCGCCTTTTCCTATCTCTCCCTCCCTATATCTTCGTCTTTTGTTCTCACTTACATCTTTCCTGTCTTCTCCTCACTTCATTTTACTTCCGATTTTTCCTGGCGGCAAGGGTTAACCTTGTGTGGCTATCCAAACTAGGGTAAACCATATTGGGTTATAGTAACTGCGTACTACTGGCGTTGCGCAGACATGCCCACATGCTCTGCCACGTCCCCTTGTTGGACTCCGTGGTGGGTGGTAGGCGCTGTTACCGAAAAATCCACATTTTCCCATGGGATCCTCGACCCCCTCTCTAACTGATCGTGCCTCGAAAAGGGTACGCACCGACGCAACTCTACAACTTTGGCCCAAAAACAGAGAAACTTTTCCAAAATACCATGTTCTCCACTGCGAACAATCATCTACAAAAGCTAGAACAATCTCACCCTTCCTTGTAGCCAAGTGCATGAGAGAAACCATTGGAACCGGTTATAAGGCCACGAAGATGGCAAGTGGTGATCTGCTTCTTGAATTAAAAGACAAAGAACAGTACAATAAACTCTCGCACCTTGTAGCCTTTGGTAACATCCCCGTCTCGGTGAGCGCACATCGTACCATGAATACAGTGAAGGGCGTGGTATCGGACGAAGATTTGATGACGCTGAGTGAAGAAGAGCTTCTTGATGGATGGAAGGACCAAGGTGTGATACATGTCCAGCGCATCAAAATCAGACGTAACAACAATGAAATAGCAACAAAGCACTTGATACTCACCTTCAATTCAACCACTTTACCTGAAACTCTCGAAACTGGCTATGTAAAACTCCATGTCCGACCTTTCATTCCAAATCCGAGGCGTTGTTTCAAATGCCAGCGATTTGGTCATGAATCCCAGAGCTGCCGAGGGCAGCTGATGTGTGCTAAGTGTGGCACAACCGGCCACAGCGCTGATGAATGTAGTCATGACGAGGTCCTCTGTGCTAACTGCGAAGGTAGTCACCCCGCATACTCCAGAGCGTGCCCAGCCTGGAAAAGAGAAAAAGAAATAATCACTATAAAAGTTAAGGAAAATATCACATTCAGGGAAGCAAGACAACGGGTCTCGTTATCATTAGCACTAAAAACACCTTTTGCCGAAGTGGTGCAACGAGGGGCGGCACCACAAAGGCCCTTGGCAGTTGCCCGGACCGCGCCTAGCGTGCCGAGGCAAACGCCACAAGCCCCCATGGGGGGAGCAGCATCGGCTGCCCCACCCTCCTTGAATACAGCCCCATTGAAGGCTCCTGTGAACCTTGGCAGCAGCCAGGGCACCACACAAACTAAAGAGGTCCCATCGACCTCCAGCCCGGTGGGGTTTAAGGCTCCGTCTGTCACGACGAAGCCTACAACGAAAACATCATCTGTCGCCTCTCCTGAGGCGATGGACACATCAACTGCACCGGCGCAGACTGCGCCAAAAGAGCGGCGGGGTTCCCTCGACCGCTCTAAAAAAGACAAACGGTAATTACAGGGCCTTCTAAAGGCTCTGTAAGATAAGTCACTTCTCTTTTTAGACACCAGCCACACTCATTTCGTACACACAGCACTTCTTTACTCCCATAATGGAGACACAAATTATACAATGGAACGTCAGAGGACTACTTCGAAACCTCGATGATGTCCAATAACTTCTAAACAAACATTCTCCAAAAGTGCTGTGTGTACAAGAAACACACTTAAAATCCAAGAATACAAATTTTTTGCGTCAATATGTTGTCTTTCGAAAGGACAGAGATGCTGTGGCATCATCTGGTGGTGTAGCCATTATTGTTAATCGAGGAGTAGTATGTAGCCATCTACCACTACTAACATCCCTAGAGGCAGTGGCTGTTCGAGCAGTTCAATTGAATAAGCTCGTCACCATCTGCTCTCTATACATACCGCCGCAACACCGCCTGGAAAAACATGATTTTCACTCTTTAATAGACGAGTTACCAGAACCTTATCTGGTTCTAGGGGACCTGAATGCGCACAGCGGTTTATGGGGTGACTGTCGATGTGATGCACGAGGTCGTCTCATCGAACAGTTCCTCTTTTCATCAGGTGCTTGTCTGTTGAATAGGAAACAGGCAACATATTATAACGTTGCAAACAATACTTACTCCTCCATAGACCTCAGTATCGCATCTCCTTCACTTGTACCATTACTTCAGTAGAAAGTCATAAATAACCCATACGGAAGTGACCATTTTCCTTTGGTTTTGAGTACACCAATAATACATGAATGTCCTCCACATGTTCCCAAATGGCTGATAAACAAAGCTGACTGGGAACAATTTCAAAAAATTACTCACTTAAGTTGGACCGAAATATGCGGATTAGGCATAGATGAAGCTGTGCAGTACTTCACGGCCTTTCTTACTGACGCAGCAGCCAAGTGCATTCAAGAAACATCTGGACTTCCCGGCAAACGACACGTCCCGTGGTGGAACACTGAGTGTCAGAATGCGCGTAAAGAACAGAACAGGGCATGGAGGTTGCTGCGGAACTCGCCGACAGCGGAAAACCTTGAGAGCTTTAAGAAAATAAAATCTCGAGGCAGGAGAACGCGTCGGCAGGCCAGAAGAGAAAGCTGGCACCAGTTTTTATCAGGGATAAATTCATATACACAAGAGACCAAAGTCTGGAACATGGTCGGTAGGATAGCAGGAAAACAAGTACACACACTTCCACTCGTAAACACTCAGGGTGATACCTTGGAAGACCAGGCAAACTTCCTCGGTGCACACTTTGAACGGATATCCAGCTCGTCCCACTATACTGACACTTTCCAAAAATACAGAAGAAGAATAGAAAAGCAGAAACTAGAACACAAATTCACTAGATGCGAGGCATATAACCAAGCGTTCAGTCTAGCTGAGCTCCGAACATCCCTAAACTCCTGTAGTACTTCTGCCCCAGGTTCTGACCGTGTCGTTTATGAAATGTTAAAAAACCTACCGATCGAAACACGAAAAATTTTACTTTGTTTGTACAATGCTATCTGGTTTGCTGGAACTATCCCTACCTCCTGGAAAGAGGCTATTATTATTCCCATTTTGAATGAGGGCAAGGACCCTTCTTTAGCTTCAAGTTATAGGCCTATTGCACTTACAAGCTGCTTGTGCAACGTCTTCGAAAAAATGATAAACTGCCGACTTGTACTTATCCTTGAAACAAACAATCTGCTCGACCCATTTCAGTGCGGGTTTCGAGAAAGCAGATCCACCACAGACCACCTTGTTCGTATCGAGGCACAGATCAGAGACGCCTTCGTCCATAAACAATATTTTCACTCTGTGTTCCTCGATATTGAAAAGGCGTATGATACAACATGGCGTTTCGGAATTCTAAGAGACCTGTCCCACCTTGGTGTGCGCGGAAGAATGTTTCATATAATCGAAAGTTACCTGTCAAACCGGACATTCCGTGTCCGTCTAGGCAGTGTGCTCTCCCAAACATTTGTCCAGGAAACAGGCGTGCCACAAGGTGGTGTGCTTAGTTGCACACTTTTTATCATCAAAATGAATTCTTTGCACTTGTCTATTCCCCGCATGATGTTCTATTGTACATATGTCGACGACGTTCAGATTGGCTTCAAGTCATGCAACTTAGCCATGTGTGAGCGGCAGGTTCAGATGGGTTTAAATAAGGTCTCCAAATGGGCTGACGAAAACGGATTTCGACTTAACCCACAAAAAAGCACGTGTGTCTTGTTCTCTCGAAAGAGAGGCATGCACTCGGAACCTGACATTCGGCTGAACGGGCAATGTCTGTTCGTCAAAGCCGAGCATAAATTCTTAGGCTTAATTTTGGACAACAAGTTGACCTTCGTACCGCACATCAAGTATTTAAAAACAAAATGTTTAAAAGCCATGAATGTTATAAAAGTGTTGTCACGTACTACGTGGGGTAGTGATAGGCAATGCCTCATGAACCTCTATAGAAGCCTTATTCGTACCCGCTTAGATTATGGGGCCATTGTCTATCAGTCTGCCACTCAAAGTGCCTTGAAGATGCTTGACCCCGTGCACCATTTGGGCATCCGCCTTTCTACGGGTGCTTTTCGCACCAGCCCCGTAGAAAGCCTTTATGTTGAGTCAAATGAGTGGTCGCTTCATCTGCAGAGAACTTACATGACCTTTGTTTATTTCTTTAAGGTGAAAGCAGACAAGAAGCACCCCTCATACTCTACAATTAACGATTTGTCGAGCTCAACTCTGTTTCAAAACAGGCCTTCGATGAGGCAGCCCTTCTCAATTCGCCTGAGTGTCTAGCTGAAGAAACTGAAGTGTCACTTAAACACAATTTAATGGCTCCTATAGCATACCCGCCACCGTGGCAGTGGCAGACTATAGACTGCGATGTGTCTTTCCTAGAGGTTACAAAAGATGCACCTATTGCCCATATCCGAACATGCTTTCTGGAACTTCAACACAAATACACATGTCCTGAGTTCTTTACAGAGGCCTCCAAGACTAACTCCTCTGTGTCCTACGCTGCTGTCGGTCCATCCTTTTCGGATGCTGGCCCTCTACATCCACGCACAAGTATCTTCACAGCGGAAGCTCACGCGATACTGGTGGCAGCTAAACACATCAAACAATTACAAATACAAAAAGCAGTAATTTATACAGACTCCCTCAGTGTGGTAACGGCTCTGCACAGTCTTAAAAACAAAAAAACCCAGTTCTTGTCTCACTTTACTCCATTTTGTGCACACTCTACACGCACAAACAACATGTTGTAGTGTGCTGGGGGCCAGGGCACCGTGAGATCCAAGGCAACGTGAGGGCGGATCAGCTCGCTGCATCGGTCCATGAGAGCACCGCCATTACATCCAGATCAATCCCGGCCCTGGATCTTAAGCCGTCTCTCAAACTAAACCTCAGGGACTACTGGCAGAGCAAGTGGGATACACACACACAAAACAAACTACACGTTATCAAGGCACACCTTGGCCATTGGCCACCAGTATCAAACTCACGTCTAACAGAGGTAACACTAACAAGACTCAGGATAGGGCACACATACACGACACACACACATCTTTTATCCGGTGGTGATCCACCATTGTGTGTTAAATGTGGTGAGGCTTTAACAGTTCTTCACGTTTTAATCCAATGTAAACAGTTAGACACTCTAAGAAGACAACACTTCCCATTACCCTACCGACAACATATACCTTTACACCCTGCAATGTTTGTCGGTAGGGAACCACTTTTCACCCATAAATCATTGTTAGCTTTTTAAGAGATGTTAATTTTTACCATGTATTTTACCCAGGCATTGCGTAGCACGACCTCTCAAGAGAGGTCGCTGCTGCTGTGATTACATTTAAAAGCACTTGCCTCGCAGCCCTTGGACACAAGGGCACTGATGAGGCAAGTGTGCTAGTGCCAAATATTTTTACATGTTTTTATTATCAAAACCTTTGTCACCCTTTTTAATATGCATATCACGCCACTGTCATGTCTTTAATACTTATGTTTTTACCCGCATTATCGTGAGGAATTTTAAGACCCCTATACAGCCACGCAACATATCATTGTCCGCATCTCTATACTCATTGAAATGGCGCTCTTTGGGCATCAATTGGCCCTTGCGCCATAAAACACCACACATCATCATCAGAGCTACTAGTAGAATTCGAAGAACGCAATATTATACGGATTTTGAATACCTTCTACCGAAAACGAGACAACCGTAAGTGGACATGGAGGAGTCCTAATGGCAAAAATAAGAACGAAATGGACTTTATAATGAGTGCCCACCTAGGCATCGCACAAGATATGGAAGTGGTTGGCAAGGTACGATGCAGCGACCATAGAATGATACGGTCTCAAATTCGCCTAGACTTGAAGAAGGAACGACCAAAACTGATACGCAAGAAGCCAATCAATGAGCTAGCACTGAGAGAGAAAGTAGAGAAATTCAGAGTTTCGTTTCAGAACAGGTACTCGGCTCATAATGAGGAAACCAACCTTAGCATCGACACAATTAACGATAGTTTTACGAGTATCAATACGCAGATTGCAGTGCAAGTCGGAGGCACTGTAGTTAGATAGGAAACTGGCAAGCTTTCCCAGGAAACGAAGAATTTCATTAAGAAGTGTCAAAGCATGAAAGTCTCAAGTACAACAGACAAAATAGAACTGGCAGAGCTTCCGAAGTTGATTAATATGCGTAAAGTATCCGATGTAAGAAGGTATAACCTGGAGAGAATTGAACACGCTTTGAAAAATGGAGGAAGCGTCAAAGCAGCGAAGAGGAAACTTGGGATAGGCAAAAGTCGGATGTATGCACTAAGGGACAAAAAAGGCCAAATAACTACCAATATAGATAGGATAGTTAAAATAGCGGAGGAGTTTTACAGAGATCTGTGCTGTAGCCGAGACAACCACGACCTTAATACTATAAGAACTAGCAGTAACCCAGATGACACCCCACCAGTAATGATAGAAGTCAGAAAAGCGTTGAAGAGCATGCAAAGAGGCAAAGCTGCTGGTGAGGATCAGGTAACATCAGATTTGCTGAAAGATGTAGGACAGATTGTGTTAGAAAAACTAGCCACCCTGTTTACGAGGTGTCTCCAGACGGGAAGAGTACCAGAGTCTTGGAAGAACGCTAACATCATCTTAATACATGAGAAAGCCGATGACAAGGACTTGAAGAATCCGCTTGCTCTCCGATCAGCTGGCTCATCAGCTTGCTCTACGTAGTATACAAGCGATTTACAAAGGTAATTGCTAACAGAGTTAAGAAAACATTAGAGTTCAATCAAACAAAAGAACAAGCAGGATTTCAAACAGGCTACTCAACCATTGACCACATTTATACTATCAATTAGGTTATAGAGAAATGCTGAGAATATAGCCAACCACTATACATAGCCCTCATAGATTACGAGAAGGCGTTTGATTCAGTAGAAATATCAACAGTCATACAGACACTGAGGAATCAGGGCGTCGATGAAGCATATACAAACATCATGGAAGAAATCTGCAGAGGATCAACTGCTACCATAGTGCTTCATGAAGAAAGCAACAGAATACTTATAAAAAAGGGTGCAGGCAGGGTGATACGAACTACCCAATGCTATTTCCGCGTGCTTACAGGAGGCTTTCAGAGGCCTAGAATGGGAACATTTAGGGATAAGATTTAACGGAGAGTACCATAGTAACCTGCGCTTCGCCGATGACATTGCATTGCTGAGTAACTCAGGAGACGAATTTCAACTCATGATTACCGAATTGGACATTGAGAGCAGAAATGTGGGTTTTAAAATAATCTGCAGAAAACAAAATTAATCTACAACAACCTCGGAAGAGAGCAGTGCTTCGAAATAGGCAATAATACACTTCAAGTTGTAGAAGACTATGTCTACTTAGGGCAGGTAATAATCGCGAAGACGAACCACGAGCTTAAAGTAACTAGAAAAAATAAGAATGGGGTGGAGCACATTTAGCAAGCACTATCAAATCATGACAGGTAGATTGCCACTATCCCTCAAGAGGAAGATATATAACAGCTGTATCTTGCCGGTACTTAGCTACGGACCAGAAACATGGACACTTACAAAGAAGGTTCAGCTTAAGTTGAGGACGACGCAGCGAGCAATGGAAAGAGAAATGGTAGATGCAACCTTAAGAGACAAGAAGAGAGTAGAGCGGATTAGGGAACAACTGGGGTTAAGGATATCATAGTTGAAATCAAGAGGAGGAAATGGACATGGACCGGGCATGTAGCGCGTAGACAGGATAACCGCTGGTCATTAAGGTTAACTAACTGGATTCTCAGAGAAGGCAAGCGGGTTCGGGGGAGACAGAAGGTTAGGTCGGCAGATGAGATTAAGAAGTTTGTGGGTATAAATTGGCAGCAGCAAGCACAGGACAAAGTTGACTGGCGGAAAATGGGAGAGGCCTTTGTCCTGCAGTGAACGTAGTCAGGCTGCTTCTGCTTCTGATGATGATGTATTTAGCATTGGTGAGTGAGGTGAAGTTGATTCGGGTAGACGATAAAATGTGGCAACCTGCGCTTAAGTTGCGTATGGCAGTTTTGGAGTCGCTTACAATCATTGTGATATTGGGGGATGGATAGAACTAAAGCGATGGCAGCCTCCTCTGCCTCCTCCGAAGAGTTCACAGTGATGGATGCCGTTGTGAGCACCTTGCCGTTATAGTCGAGAGCAGAGAGGCGATAGGATGAGGAGGATGGGTATTCTGCCGCGTCGACATAGAGCACGTCATTGGCTCCATGCAATTTTTTGAAGAGCTTTTGCTCTTTGGATTCTATGCTTAGTGTGATATGTTGGATGCATGTTTTTAGGAAGGGGTGGTATGAGTAATTGTTTGCGTATGTTTTGGGGAATGTTGTATTTAGTATTGGTGAGTGAGGTGAAGTTAATTCGGGTAGACGATAAAATGTGGCGACCTGCGCTAGTGGTCGCGAGCCTTGCGTTTTGAGGTGTTAAATGGGCTTCATGGATTTCACATAGGGTATCTATGACTCCTGTCTGGTGGAGTCGTGCGTTAGAGGTATTGATTGCAATGCCTAGCGCGTATTTGTACACTCTGCGGAGGAAGGTGTTGACCAATTACGCCTCTGCTAATTTAAGGGGAAGGTAAGGGAGGGTATAAGTCATTTTACTAATCACAAATGTTTGTATTACACGAAGTATCTCTGACTCTTGGAGCCCTCCATTTTTCGCTTGAGATTCTTCCTATTATTCTTAGGGTGTTTTCAACGGTATTCCATAAAGCTTTGCATGTGTGCGTATTAAGTCGGTTGATTTGGATAAATAAACCTAGCACACGATTGCGTGATTCGCTAGGAATAAGGTGCCCATTTATGTGAAGTTTGATCATTTAACGTGTTTGTTCCGGCAATAAGTTGGTAGAAGGAGTAAGTCTGATTTACTCGGGGCAAAATAGACATTCATCGTAGATGTTAGTGCTGCTATAACATCTACAGCTGTTTGTAAGGTGTCTTGAATGGGTTCATCTGAGCCTTATTTCCCCCATAAGGTTACATCATCGGCATAGATGGAGAAGTTCAAGTCAGAGTACGCTGAAGAGCGTTGGGTATAGGTAGCATAGCCAGATTAAAAAGGATTGGAAAGAGCACTGACCCTTCAGGTGTTCTGAAGCTGCCTAGTATATAGAGTGAGGAACGTTCTGGTCCTAATGGTAATGTCGCTGTGAGGAAGCTTTTGATATAAGAGTTCATTTTAGCGCCGCAAGAAATGCGGTTGAGGCCAGCATGTATAGCTGAATGGGCTACGTTATTGAATGCTCCATGTATGTCCAGACCCAAGATTGCCTGAGTATCCTCGCTCTGGTTAGGAGTTCTGATGTCGTGTTGAAGGCGAAGCGTCACATCTTGCGCTGAAAGTGAGGCCCTAAAGCCAATCATTTCAGGAGGCAGTAGTCCGTTATCCTCCACGTGTCTCTGTAGGCGTGCAAGCATAACATCTCCCATAGTCTTTCCGAGACACGATTTTCGGGAAATCGGCTTCAGATTTTCTACTAAGGGAGCTTTGTTCGGTTTAGGTGTAAATATGACTCTGGCATCTTTCCACGAAGGTGGTAGGGTGCCCGTGTCAAAACAGTCGTTAAAGTACTCAGTCAAAGCTTTAATAGAAATAGGGTTAAGATTTCTAAGTAATTTGTTGTTAACGCGGTCGGGGCATGAAGCCGACGTGGTACGGAGTGTTGCGAGGGCATGCCTAACTTCCGGTTCCGTTATCGGCGCATCTAATGACTCATTAGGTTTCCCTGTGTAAGATGGTATAGAATCTTAACGTAATTGAGGTAAATGCAACGTGCGGAGGTTATCGAAGAGCTGTCCTAAATGGTCACTGTGCTCGTTTAACAGTTTAGTGATAGGGTCACAGTTTCGAGCGCAAGAAGTGCTGGGATCTAGCACATGTCTAAGTTGCCACGTTCGTTTATTACTGAGGTGGTCATGACTTCCTTCACAAGCTGATTCCATTGCTGTGCCGCCAATGGAGTCGCATATCGCTCGATGTGTTGGTCTAGCTTTGCAATCCGAATGCGGAGTTTTCTGTTGTGGCGCTGGTGTTTCCACCGTCGCAGAAGTGACTGTTTTGCTTCCCACATATGAAAAGCTTACAGTCGAGTTGCCACGTTCGTTTATTACTGAGGTGGTCATGCCTTCCTTCACAAAGCTGATTCCATTGCTGTGCCGCCAATGGAGTCGCATATCGCTCGATGTGTTGGTCTACCTTTGCAATCCAAATGCGGAGTTTTCTGTTGTGGCGCTGGTGTTTCCACCGTCGCAGAAGTGACTGTTTTGCTTCCCACATATGAAAAAGCTTAGAGTCGAGAGTAGTTATCGGTGGGGTCGAGAGGTAGAGTTTTCGTGGGAATTTCGACATCTTTTTGAAGCTGTTGAGTTCACTCGGTAAGGTCTGCAATACGTGAGGGAGCGGTGCTGTTGCGGGTCTCTCTAAATTTGTCCATTCTGTGAGTATCAGTGGTTTGGGTGCAATGGGTCTGTGTGTTAGTTGTAAAATAATGCTAATAATGTAAATATCACTGCGAAGAGGAGTTTGGGTGTTCCCCGCAGGGGCGCCTGCGCAAGTAGGCGTTTGGTGTGTAGCGACACCACGGACCCGAGCTAACGGGGGAGTTTCGGCTCCCTCCCACGCCTAGCCGTGCGTGGCTTTGCCGTGTCCGGGGAAAAGGGGATCCTGGGGGTTGAGCCGACGCTGGGTGATTGGACCTTTAAGGCCGCCCGGCAGAGGCAACACAACCCTTTGGCCCCGGCTTCACGTAGACGGCACCCCTGGGCTGACCCACCCAGGGGAAATCGGCAGTCGCCTTTTCCTATTTCTCTCTCTCTCTACATCTTAGTCTTTTCTCGTCTTTAAATCTATCCTGTCTTCTTCTCTCTTCCATTTACTTCTGATTTTCTCGGCGGCAAGGGTTAACCCTGTGCAAATAGCCTACCTTGGCCTATGCGCATTGGGTTATAGCAGGGTTGTACGGCTGACGTCTGCAAGCTTTTAGCATCCGCAAACTTGCAGCGTCCCCTCGTTGGGCTCCGTGGTGGGTGGCCGCCAACGCTGCTGAACAACATACAATTAGCATGCAGAAAGCATTTCCTTTACTCAGTGATCGTGCCTCCTCAAAGCGGGTACGCACCGAAGACATCAATTTTTTGATCCGGCCAAGACAAATCTTTCCTCATTTTCATGTTATACACTGCGAAAAAACTAACAAACAAGCCAGAACTGTATCCCCATTCATAGTGGCTAGGTGCCTAACCGAAACTCTCGGTGCCGGGTACAAGGTTACCAAAATGGCCAGCGGAGATCTACTCCTTGAAATACGTGACCAAAACCAATTCGATAAACTGAACACCCTCACAACATTTGGAGACACACCCATCAGTATTACGCCACACAGGTCCATGAACTCATCTCGCGGGGTCGTATCGGACGTAGATTTGCTTGAGCTGACGGAAGCTGAACTTCTGGAAGGATGGAAGAGCCAGAACGTGACAAACGTACAGCGTATTAAGATCAGAAGAGATCAAAAGGAAATCCCAACCAAACACTTAGTACTGACCTTTGCTTCGAGCGATTTGCCGGAAACTATTCAGACTGGGTACACAAAGACATCTGTGAGACCATATATTCCCAACCCCCGCCGTTGCTTCCAATGTCAGAGATATGGCCATGGCTCTAAAACCTGTCGCGGTCCCCAGACTTGTGCACAATGTGGAGTCCTAGGCCACGTGTCTGAGAACTGCAAACAACCGCCACACTGTGTAAACTGCGATGGAAACCCTGCCGCATATTCACGCTCCTGCACATACTGGAAAAAAAAAGAAATAATTACGTTGAAGGTGAAGGAGAACATTACATTTAAGGAAGCACGGCGAAGAGTCGCTCCATTCTATGGAGCTACATACGCTGATGCGGCGCGTCAGGGGGCACCGCCGCACCAGCCCTCGCCACTCCTTCGGCCCGCGCATACCGAGCCGGAGGTTGCGGCAACTGCCCCCAAGGCGGTTGTAGCCCAGGCTACACCGCCTACTCCCAGAGGCCGGAGACTCCAGAGTCCTCGGGTCTCAAGGCCAAACCTCACCAAGCGAGGCCGGAAACTCGAACTAGCACCCCGCACGTGCGGGCATCCAGTGCCTCCGAGGAGGCAATGGATACGTCGGCACCCTTGGTGCCGAAAGAGCGGCGTGGCTCCTTGGAGCGCTCCAAGAAAACAAAAAAGCTGATAACAGGGCCTGGTGACGGCCCTGTTAAGTGAACTCAAACTCCCTGTCTAAACAGCCACTCGCTTTTCGTACACGCAGCACTAATTTACATTCACCATGAACACTCAAATTATACAATGGAACGTCAGGGGCCTTCTCAGAAACCTTGACGACATCCAAGAACTCTTACACGAACACTCACCAAAAGTGCTGTGTGTACAAGAAACACACCTTAATTCAAAACACACAAATTTTCTTCGTAAATACGTTATTTTTCGAAAGGACCGTGATGATTCCATGACATCATCCGGAGGTGTTGCCATCATAGTGAATCAAGGAATTGCATGCTCACACTTACAACTCCAAACATCCCTTGAGGCAGTGGCTGTTCGAGCAGTTCTTTTTGATAAACTGATTACAATCTGCACTATCTACATTCCTCCTAGCTATCACCTGCAAAAATGTGATTTACACTCTTTAATTGATGAACTTCCGGAGCCCTATGTTCTCCTTGGAGACTTTAATGCGCATAGCAGGCTATGGGGTGACTCTCGGTATGACGCGCGAGGCCGACTGATTGAACAGTTCCTTCTCTCCTCGAGCGCGTGTCTCCTAAATCGAAAAGAATCAACCTATTATAATCTCGCCAATAACACCTACTCCTCCATAGACCTAAGCATAGTATCACCATATCTTGTGCCTCTACTCCAGTGGAAAGTCATCAGTAATCTGTACGGAAGTGACCACTTCCCCATAGTTTTGAGCACAAATACAGTAAATGAGTGTCCATCATGTGTTCCCAAGTGGATCATAAACAGAGCCGACTGGGAACACTTTTATACCATCGCTCGTCTAGGTTGGAATGACATAAGTACGTTGAACATTGATGTTGCTGTCAACTACTTCACAGCATTTTTGATTGATGCTGCAACAGAATGCATCCCACAAACAAATGGACACCCTGGAAAACGGCGTGTGCCATGGTGGAACTCTGAATGCCGAAACGCGCGCAAACAGCAAAACAGAGCTTGGAGGCTGCTTCGCAACTCACCGACAGCCGAAAATCTTGACACCTTCAAGAAAATAAAGTCTCAAGGCAGGAGAACGCGTCGGCAGGCCAGAAGAGAAAGCTGGCAGAAGTTTTTGTCAGGGATCAATTCATACACACAGGAAGCTAAAGTCTGGAACATGGTCGGTAGGATAGCAGGAAAACAAGTACACGCACATCCACTCGTAAACACTCAGGGTGACACCTTGGAAGATCAGGCAAACTTCCTCGGTGCACACTTCGAACAGGTGTCCAGCTCATCCCACTATACTGACACTTTCCAAAAATACAGAACAAGAATAGAAAAGCAGAAACTCGAACACAAATGCACTGGATACGACGCATATAATCAAGCGTTCAGTCTAGCTGAGCTGCGAATGTCTCTAAACTCCTGCAGTACTTCTGCCCCAGGTTCTGACCGTGTGATGTATGAAATGTTAAAAAGACTACCAAACGAAACCAGAAAAACCTTACTTTGTTTGTACAATGCTATTTGGTCTTCTGGCACTACTTCTACCTCCTGGAAAGAGGCTATTGTCATTCCCATTTGAAAGAGGGCAAGGACCCTTCTTTACCCTCGAGTTATAGGCCTATAGCACTTACAAGCTGCTTGTGCAAAGTCTTCGAAAAAATGATAAACTGCCGACTTGTACATTTTCTTGAAACAAATAATTTGCTCGACCCATTTCAGTGCGGGTTTCGAGAAAGTAGATCCACCACAGACCACCTTGTTCGTATCGAGGCACAGATCAGAGACGCGTTCGTCAATAAACAATATTTTCTCAAAGTGTTCCTCGATATCGAAAAGGCTTATGATACTACATGGCGTTACGGAATTCTAAGAGACCTGTCCCACCTTGGTGTGCGCGGAAGAATGTTTCATATAATCGAAAGTTACCTGTCAAACCGAACATTCCGTGTCCGTCTGGGCAGTGTGCTCTCCCAAACATTTGTCCAGGAAACAGGCGTGCCACAAGGTGGCGTGCTTAGTTGCACACTTTTTATTATCAAGATGAATTCTTTGCACTTGTCCATTCCTCGCAATATGTTCTATTGTACATATGTCGACGACGTTCAGCTTGGCTTTAAGTCATGCAACTTGGCCATGTGTGAGCGGCAGGTTCAGCTTGGTTTAAATAAGGTCTCCAAATGGGCAGATGAAAACCGATTTCGACTTAACCCACAAAAAGCACGTGTGTCTTGTTCTCTCGAAAGAGAGGCATGCACTCGGAACCCGACATTCAACTGAACGGGCAACAACTGTCCGTCAAAGCCGAGCATAAATTCTTAGGCTTAATCTTGGACAACAAGTTGACCTTCGTACCCCACATAAAGTATTTAAAAACAAAATGTTTGAAAGCCATGAATGTTATAAAAGTGTTGTCACGTACTACGTGGGGTAGTGACAGGAAATGCCTCATGAACCTATATAGAAGCCTCATTCGCACCCGCTTAGATTATGGGGCCGTTGTTTATCAGTCTGCGACTCAAAGTGATTTGAAGATGCTAGACCCCGTGCACCATTTGGGCATTCGCCTTTCTACGGGTGCTTTTCGCACCAGCCCCGTAGAAAGCTTTTATGTTGAGTCAAATGAGTGGTCGCTTCATCTGCAGAGAACTTACATGTCCTTTGTTTATTACCTTAAGGTGAAAGCAGACAAGAAGTACCCCTCATACTTTAACATTAATGATTTGTCGAGCTCAATTTTGTTTCAAAACAGGCCTTCGATGAGGCAGCCCTTCTCTATTCGCCTGAAGAGTCTAGCTGAGGAAACTGGAATCTCACTAGAACACAGTTTAATGGCTCCTGTTGCATACCCGCCACCGTGGCAGTGGCAGACTCTAGATTGCGATGTGTCTTTTTTAGAAGTTACTAAACATGCGCCTATTGCCCATATTCGAAAATACTTCTTGGAACTTCAACACAAACACACACGTCCTGAGTTTTTTACAGATGCCTCTAAGTCTAACTCCTCTGTGTCCTACGCTGCTGTTGGTCCTTCCTTTTCGGATGCTGGCCCTCTACATCCAGGCACAAGTATCTTCACAGCGGAAGCTTACGCGATACTTGTGGCAGCTAAACACATCAAACAATCACAAATACAAAAGGCAGTAATTTATACAGACTCCCTCAGTGTGGTAACGGCTCTGCACAGTCTTAAAAAACAAAAAAAAACCCTGTCCTCGTTTCACTTTACTCCATTTTATGCACCCTCTACACACTCAACAGACATGTTGTTGTGTGCTGGGTGCCAGGGCACCGTGAGATTCAAGGCAGCGTGATGGCGGATCAGCTTGCTGCATCCGCCCACGAAAGCACCGCCGTTACACCGACATCAATCGCGGCCCTTGATCTTAAGCCGTCTCTGAAACGAAAACTCAGGGACTACTGGCAGAGCAAGTGGGATACACACACACAAAACAAACTACACGTTATCAAGCCACACCTTGGCCATTGGCCACCAGTATCAAAATCACGTCTAACAGAGGTAACACTAACAAGACTCAGGATAGGACACATATACACGACACACACACATCTTTTGTCCGGTGGTGATCCACCATTGTGTGAAAAATTTGGTGAGGCATTAACAGTTCTTCACGTTTTAATTCAATGTAAACATTTAGACAATCTAAGAAGACAACACTTCCCACTATCCTACCGACAACATATACCTTTACACCCTGCAATGTTCGTCGGTAGGGAACCGCTTTTTAGTCACAAATCATTATTAGCGTTTTTAAAGGAAATTCATAATTTCATATCATATACCCGGGAATACCGTAGCACGACCTCTCTAGAGAGGTTTTTGCTGCGGTGGCTACACAGGAAAGCACTTGCCTCACGGCCATTGCACGCAAGGGTACTAACGTGTGAGGTACTCGTGCTAATGCCATACATGTCCACCATCGTTTTTCATTATCACCAACTTTTGTCACCTATTCACACCACACACACCTTTCACGGCATGGTCATGATTTTATTACTTGTATGTTTTTACCCCCCTTTACTGCGAGGAATTTTATGGCCCTTATACAGCCGCTTATCACAATCATTGCCCATTTTTTTAGTAAGATGAACTGGCGCTCTTTGGCCGTGAAATGGCCCTTGCGCCATAAAACATCAAACATCATCATCAGTTTGGGTGTTAGTCCAAACCACTGTGGGGGCATCGTGAGTGAGGGTAGGATCGGGGGATGTATCTTTGTTCACACTGTTGCCTAAACAAGTAGGCTCCTCCGGGTCGTTGTGCAGTGTAACACGATGTGCCTTAATAATTGGCCAGCGGCCTCTACCTTTCGGTGTAAATGCGGTGTAACCCCACGCTGGGTGGGAGGCGTTGAAATCCCCCCCCCCATGAGGAGGGTGTGTTTGCCTGCCGAGGATATATCTCGGGCAAATAGGGAATCGAAGCGGTGCCTTCGCTCTTGTGGTCTACTATATACGTTGAGAATGTATAAGAATGGCGACTTAGTTTTTTAGGATGTATTTCTAGAAAATTGTGCTCAATGTCGATGTCAGCAAATTTGGAATAGATAATTGTAAGGTGCTTGTGAGTTAAGACAGCAGTGTTTGGTTTGGTATCAGCCAGGTTTTGATGCATTCTATAAACTGGCAGCTGCACTACACCATTTGTTTCTTGTAACACAATGATTGGGGAAAGGGTAGTTTGTGATTTGATGTACTGCAAGAGGTTTTCCTTTTTTCGGCGAAGCCCTTTGCAGTTTCATTGCCATACGCAAAGTTCAGTGCAGTTACGAAGGGCCATTTTCGCTAGCTATCATTTTGCTTATGTTGCACAAGCTCGCGATGGTTAGTGTCGACCATGTCTATCCACTGCGTGACTTTATCTAGGGTTTGTTGCATCGGTATCATCGCTTGTGGTATCGAGGCTTCTGATTCATTTAGCTTCTGCAAGGAAGCTGTAGAGAAGGTAATAAAATTGTCTAGTTTTTCCTCGAGTTTGAGTACTTCTTCTTTAACTTTGTCAACCTTCTCTAGATTCGCGACTTGGTCTACTCGCTCATCGAATGACAATGTGGGAGTCGAGACTTTTCGTTTTTGCGCAGGTGGTGGAGTGGGGTGTCTAGCTATAGGGGTGGTTGAGAGAGGAGCTGGTGGTGGTGAGAGAGGTGTAAAGATGAGGCGGGGAGGTGAGGAGAGGTAGATGGTTGTTTGAAGGACTAAAGCTCTAGGCGTAGATTTGCATTTTCTGCCCCTAATTTAGCCATCTAATCTTGCAATAGCTTGAGCTGCTTTTGAATGGAACTTTCAGGGGAGGCTACATCAGCCCAGCTCACTTCGTGTCCAGGGCCAGTCCGAGGGCTGTGGTCTTGATGAATTCTTTGTTGTGGCTTCGACTGCGGCTGCGGCTTTTTAGGTTTTGCCGTCTTGTGATACTGGGTGAGCGTCCTCTAGGGGCGTTCTTGAAGGATGTGCTTGGGTCGAAGAATGGAGCTGCATCTTGCTGGAAAGTTGAGGGTGCGTGCTTTGGTTTGAGCTTGTGAACTCTTTTGAATGATTTCATTAAAAGACATCAGCATAGTACAAAACGTCAGTGCCTAAACCCCCCCCCCCCAAAAAAAATGGAGGATAGTTTCATATCATCGCGTGTACCTACGTGTACCTTCGTACCTTTGTGTCTGAGCTGTGCCAATAAAGAGAACGCTTACTGGGGTGTGGGTTACGGAATTATTTCAACTCTGACTACCCTCGCAGTATGCTCATAGAGAAACGTACTTACATAAAGTCGAACACTCCCCAGCGCACAAGCTGGGCCCTGCGGTCCAGCTAGTGCGCTGCTTTCGGCGCCACGAGTGGTTGGTCAGACCCGATATTGTCTTCAGCATAAAGAAAAACATATAATTTTTTGTTTTCGACGCTGGGATTTGAACTCGTGCCCTCCTTATTCGAATGCGAGCGTATTTATGATTACAATATACAACAATGCCTACACACAGCGAATATTGTGCAATACATCTAAAGCACACGGTTGTGCCTCTTCGTGCAAAACAAATGCAGAAATGCAACACTTTCGAGTCATACTTTACTGTTTTTTGTTGTGGGGCATTAAAAGTCCTCAGTGGCACATGATGTAGAGCTGATGTTCAAAATTGCATAAATTGATAAAATTACTTAGCAAAAAATTGCTACCAAACTTGCGTATACGGTAATTGTTCTCCTAAGGAGGCTATTACATGTGTTAACACAAGAGTAAAAGCGAGGACGGGTGCGCCGTCTAGCGGTCGGTCAGATCCTTTCTTGCTGGGCCATGAAAAGGCTCCAGTGGCCACTCTTTATACAGTATGTTTCTCTATGGTATGCTTTCATTGTTTGGCTGAACGTTTCTTGACAGCCTTGTACAGGCTGAACTACGGCCTACGGGACGGCTTTATGCTCTTCCATAGTAGAGTACTTTGTACTCGAAATCCTTAACAACTTTTTCTAAACCCAATTTCCAGCACGTGGGACGGCTTTCAGCTCTCCCGTAGTACAACACTAAGTACTGTAAATTGTTAATCACTTCTAAACACACACTTTCCAGTTGTTCCGTGCTAGCCATACGGCCACTATGGTACGCATGCATATGTGGTACTATTCTATAAAATGTGAATAACTTGATTCATTTTAGTTTTTCTTTATCTTGGAACATTTGCATACCCAGTGACCAATTAGATTTTGGTGCTCATTTGTAAGATTTACACACTGTCTTTACTTGTTTTTGATGTTTCGTTCATGTATATACAAGATAAGTGTGCAATAATCTTCTCTTACTTAATCACCCATTCCTTCACGCCCACGGGACGGCTTAGTGCTTTCCCATAGTACAGTGCCTATGGTACTCTGAATCATTACCCACTTTTTCTAAACACAAACACACACACACACACACACACACACGCACACGCACACACGCACACACGCACACACACACACACACACACACACACACACACACACACATACACACACACACACACACGTCGTAATTAGGAGCGAAGCTCCTGAAGCTGTGCGTCGAGCGTCCGTCGATGCATGTAGTAGTAAGTAGGCACCTCCAATTTTGTCCTCAGAATGTCCGCTGGATGGCGGTACTTGCATTTGATGAATTTATGATGAAAAGATGCCAGATGGTGGTACTCTGAGTGTTTTCTAAATGGACAGACGGATGCACAGGCGATTCACAGTTTACTGATAAAAGCCTCCGAAGCTTCATTCCACTGATCATCTCTCACTCCGTAGATATACTATTTTTTTCTTTTGGGTCAGTCTAGGTGGAATAGTGGCTAGGGGGCGCGGCTTACTGACTCGAAGGCCGTGAGTTGGATCTCGGCCGTGGTGGTAGCATTTGGATAGGGTTGAAATGATGGACGGCCGAGTATTGTGCGAGATCAATGCATATATAAAGAACGTTAGATGTCGATATTTGCAAAGCCCCCATGGCGTCTCTCATATTCATATCGTGATATTGGGACGTTAAGCCTCTACTGTCGTTATTATTAAGCTATTGCTTGATGGCGACAGAAAGAAGAGACTTCCTAAATGTCTGTTCACTTATTGCAGCTGACAGGAGTAATGCTATATAGACTATAGCGTGTTTGGCGTTAGGAGTATATTTTGTGACATTGCTGAGTAACTTGGCCCTTCCGGAGAACACTCGCAAGACACGATTCAGGCTCGTCAACGGCGGTTAAGTTACGGCAACGTTAGACGCAATGTTCTCTCACAAAAATTTTGGTGAAGAGACCAATTATGAGCTCCATCGTGGTGTACTGGCTAAGGCACTCCCCTGCTGACCCGCACGTCGCGGGATAGAATCCCGGCGGCGGCAGCTGCATTTTCGATGGAGGCGCAAATACTGTAGGCCGAGTGCTAAGATTTGGGTGCTCGGTAAAGACCCCCAGATGGTCGAAATTTTCGGAGCCCTCCACTACGGCATCTCTCATTTTCTTATGGTGGTTTTGGGATTTTAAACCCCACATATCAACCAAATCAATCACTAAATAAAACCCAACATCAGTGTTTTTAAGCGTCATGAGACGTATGATAATGCATGCAGAACCTTTTACCTAAATATATTCCTTTTGTGGATGTGAGATTATTTCTGCATTTTGAACACACTGCTCAAACCAGCGTAAAGCACAGTAATGTTTTCCTTGAAAGGCAAAAATATGGTGTGCAGTTCCTTCTGTGTCTTCTCTCACACTATCTACTTCCAATAAAAAAACCTTTCTTTTTTGCAGAGCAACGCGTTTGCATTTTGACGTTTGCGTCATTTATATTGTGCGGTGGGGGATTATCATGTCGTGCTGCTCAACATAATACCGTTGAATCAAGCTTCCCATGAATGGAATGCACGTTACGTGACGTACATTAAGGAATATAGAAATTAAATGTGGTCGCTACCATGACACCAACACAATGGCATGTTATAAGCGGTTCATTGACGCACAAATCACATATGAAAAAAGTATATTCATAATATCTCACATTAATCATCTTGTACCTGGCCTATTTTGTGTATAGTTTCACGGGGGTCATGACGTGGCAGAAGACTAGATGATCAGATCAAACTGTTTATTTGGGTGAAACTGTGCCCGATATACGGAAAGTCGGGTTACAGTAGCACACTTGCACTGACAGCGGCGAATGCAGCATCGGCTGTAGATCAACTGACAAGGGGCGAAGCGTGTTGGCATTTACACGCACGCCATCAAACATACTAGCGTTATCACTAGCAGCGACGTATATTCCAGAATGATATGAAATGATCGCAACGTGGGCGTAATCTCAACACAATTATCTACGGCAGCCCTGAAACTTCTCGAACACTGTAGGCATGGTTTGGGCTGAGAATCGCGTACAGTGTAACGAGGTGATAAGAAAACTTCAGGAAGCAACGTGGCATTGCCCCCCCTCTGAAAAAGGCATCGTCCTGATGCTTTAACAGGAGATGAAAGTGCAATAATAATATGAGAAAGTAGAAATAATAAAATATGATACAGCAATAATAACAACAACAAACTTCACTTTTCAGTTAACGTTCATGAAAGAGCTTCCGGACTGTGACATGGATGACTTCAGGTCGCGATCGGCGCCATTGAGTGTTCGTAATGCCGTCGGGGACAACCAGGTAGTCCAGTGGGCCAAGACGTCATACTACCCTGTATGATCTGAAGTACCGGCGTAGAAGCTTTTCACTGAGCCCACGTCGGCGTATCGGCGTCCATACTCAAACACGTTCACCGGGCTGGTATTCCACAAAGCATCGCCAAAATTTCCGATGGAGGCGGAAATGTTACAGGCACGCGTGCTCAGATTTGGGTGCAAGTTAAAGAACCCCAGGTGGTTGAATTTTCCCGATCCCTCCACTACGGCATCTCTCATAATCATATGGTGGTTTTGGGATGTTAAACCCCAGATATCAATCAATCGTCGAAGATTGTAATGGCGGCAGTCGGTCGTGTGCTGATTTGTGATGCGGAGGCGGGCGAGTTGACGAGCTTTTTCAAAGCGCTGAAGGTGGAGGGTGACGTCGAGGTTTTATTCGTCAGCGAGGTTAGGCAGCATTGCATCCAGCGTCGTTGCCGGATTCCTTCCGTAGACCAATTTGTACGGTCGCATCTGCGTCATCTCCTCCTCGGCCGTGTTGTATGCGAAGGTCACGTGCGGAAGGATGGCGTCCCACATCTTGTGTTCGACGTCCACGTATATGGCCAGCATGTCGGCGATGGTCTTGTTTAGCCACTCGGTGAGACCATTCGTCTGTGGGTGGTAGGCGGTGGTGCGGCTGGGACTTGTCTGCCTATGTCTCAAGATAGCTTGACTCAAATCAGTGGTAAAGGCCGTACCTATATTGTTGATGACTACCTCTGGGGCGTCATGTCGAAAGGCGATTTTCTCGCCGAAGAACTTGGCTACCTCTTCGGCGCTACCTTTGGGTAGGGCCTTTGTTTCGGCGTAGTAAATGAGGTAGTCAGTAGCGACGACGATCCATTTGTTTCCTGAATTCAACGTCGGAAACGGCCCCGTTAGGTTCATCCCGATCTGTTGGAATGGTCGGTGAGGTAGTTCGATTGGCTGAAGAAATTCTGCTGGCCTTGTCGGCGATGTCTCTCAGCGCTGACAGTGTCGGCATGTCCTCACGTAACGAGTGACGTCAGTGGTAAGGCACAGCCAGTAGTACCTTTCCTGTATTCTCGCGAGCGTGCGAGAAACACCAAGATGTTCTGCCTTTGGATCATCGTGCAGGGCCTGGAGGAGTTCATGTCGCAGAGCTGAAGGCACCACTAGAATGTACTTGGCGCGAAGCGGCGAGAAGTTCTTTTGAAGCAGACCGGTACGCAGCGAAAACGGCGTAAGTGCCTGCTTGAATACCTTCAAAACAACGGAGGTCCTGCCCTCGAGGTATTCTTTTAGGCTCCTAAGTTCCGGGTCTGCCCACTGGCGGTCAGCGAAGTCGCCGGCAAATATCGTTCCCAAGAAGCAGTCATCATTCAGGTCTTCGGGCAGTGGTGGGTCAACGGGGCATCGCGACAGGTAGTCTGCGTCAGAGTGTTTTCTGCCGGACTTGTAGATGACGGTACTATTGACGCAAGGTAGGCTGGCAACTATATTGGCCAGCCTCTGAGGAAGATAACGAAGTAGTTCTGTGGGCGCGTGCTCTGGTGTTGCTCCCTTTGGCCTTTGGTCACGAAAGTAAACACCCCACAGGGGCGCCTGCGCAAGTAGGAGTTTGGTGTGTAGCGACACCACGGACCCGAGTTAACGGGGGAGTTTTGACTCTCTCGCACGCCTAGCCGTGCGTGGCTTTGCCATGTCCAGGGAAAAGAGGATCCTGGGGGTTGAGCAAATGCTAGGTGAGTGGACCTTTAAGGCCCCCCGGCAGAGTCAACACACCCCTTTGGCCCCAGCTTCACGTAGACGGTACCCCTGGGCTGACCCACCCAGGGGAAATCGGCAGTCGCCTTTTCCTATGTCTCTGTCCCGACATCTTCGTCTTTATCTATCACTTTTTATTTTTATCTGTCCTGTCATCTTCTCTTTTTCGTTTACTTCCGAAGTTCCTGGCGGCGAGAGTTAACCCTGTCTTGTTACCCAACCTTGGGTAGTTACTTATCCAACCTTGGGTAAGTGTTCCCTTGTCAACCTTGTAGCGTCCCCTTGTTGGGCTTGGTGGTGGGTGGCCAGCATTGCCGCCGAACTTTATTGTATCTTTATGGCAAAAGCTTTCGCCCCTTTCTGATCGCTCCCTAAAATATGGCGCACCGAAGATGCTTTCCTGCCTAACACACCAAAGCCGACATTCCCAAAGTACCGTGTAATCCACAGTCAAAACGGCAAAAGACAGTCCGAGTCATTTCACCTTTCCTCGTTTCCAAAACTCTCACAGAAGCAACAGGCCCAGGTTATAAAGTGACAAAGATGGAAAGTGGCGATCTTCTTCTGAAGGTTCGTGACAAAGCTCAGTATGAAAAGCTGTCTAAGCTTGTAGCCTTTGGGGGGTGGGCCCACACAGGTCCATGAACACTGTCCGTGGCGTAATTTCTGATGATGATCTTACTGAGCTTTCTGAAAGTGAGCTGCTCGAAGGTTGGCAGGACCAGAACGTGGTCAAAGTCTAACGAATAACAATAAGGGGCAACAAGAAACTGACCCCTACAAAACACGTAATAATTACCTTCGGAACAAGGGACCTACCAGAATCAATCGAAACCGGCTATTGTAAGCTTCGTGTAAGACCATACATTCCCAACCCTCGTCGATGTTTCAAGTGCCAGTGTTTCGGTCATGGATCGCAGAGTTGCAGCGGGCGTGCCACTTGCGCAAGGTGCGCATCCATTCAACACATATCGGACAACTGCACCTGAGAAACAACTCACTGTTCGAACTGTGAAGGAGATCACGTTGGCTACTCACGATCATGCCCCGCATGGGAAAAAGAGAAACAAATAGCAGAACTTAAGGTTAAATTCAATATCACATTCCAAGAAGCACGCCAACGTTTCGCCATACACAACCCATCTTATCCCTCCTTTGCAGATGTGTCGCGCCCGGGGTGCCACGCCACATGCCTCGGCACCCGAGATTGTCACACAGTGTGTGGCCGCGGTCATGCCCCCAGCGCTCCCGGCTGGAGCAGCCTGTACTGCTCCGCCACCTGACAAACAGGGCCGGCAGACCCCAGTGTCTGCTGAACCTCGGACCACTGCAGGCGCAGTTAGGTCCGAAAGTTCAGTGAATTTGCCTGCCCAGCAGGCACCATCCACCACCTCACAAGAGGTGATGGATACAGGTCCCACTCCTCCGGTGCCTCAGACGCCGAAGGATAGGCGCAACTCCTTGGAGCGCGCCAAAAAAGAAAAACCTCAAATCACAGGGCCCTCAAACGGCCCTGTAAACTAACGCAACACCTTTGTACACACAGCACCACACTACATTAAAATGACACAAATACTACAGTGGTACGTCAGAGGACTGTTGAGAAACCTCGACGACATCCAGGAACTTTTACACAAACATACAACTAAGGTACCGTGCGTACAAGAGACACACCTGAAACCTAAACACACAAACTTTTTACGTCACTACGTTATTTTTCGGAAAGACCGGAATGATGCCATTGTGCCATCCGGTGGTGTTGCCATTATAGTCAATCAAGGGATTGCATGCACACACCTACCACTACAAACATTCCTTGAGGCCGTGGCTGTTCGAGCAGTTCTTTTGAATAAGCTCGTCACCATCTGCTCTCTCTACATATCTCCACAACACCGTCTTGAAAAGCATGAATTCGAGTCCCTCATAGAGGAACTTCCAGAACCTTATATTCTCCTGGAAGATTTCAATGCACATAGCGATCTGTGGGGTGTCTCTCGCTGCGATGCTCGAGGTCGCCTGGTTGAACAGCTCCTTTTTTCTTCCGGTGCGTGCCTGCTGAATCGGAAAGAGCCAACATATTACAACATCGCTAACAATACGTACTCAGCAATAGACCTCGGCATGATATCCCCATTACTCCTGCCTCTACTTAAATGGGAAGTCATTAATGATTCATAAGGTAGTGACAATTTTCGTATTGTTATCAGTACATCAATAACAAATACATGTCCTGCACAAGTTCCCAAATGGCTCACCGACAAAGCCGATTGGGAAAAGTTTCAAAAAATCACTTTATTATCTTGGACTGACATGGCGGCATTGAGCATAGAGGATGCTGTATGCTACTTTACATCTTTCTTGGTTGATGCAGCAACAAAGTGTATTCCCCAAACATGTGGACCGTTAAGCAAACGGTCCCATGGTGGAATAATGAGTGCCGTGATGCTCGAAAAAAACAAAATAAGGCAAGGAGGTTGCTTTGAGACTTGCCCACAGCCGAGAATCTAGTAAACTTGGAGAACGTCAAGTCGCAAGCAAGGAGGACGCGCCGACAGGCGAGAAGAGAAAGTTGCCACAAATTTGTATCGGGCATTAACTCATACACAGATGAGTCGAGAGTCTGGAGCATGGTTGGTAAGGTGGCAGGATGAGGAGCACATTCGCTTCCTCTAGTGAACACACAAGGGGAGAGTTTGGAGGACCAGGCAAACGCTCTCGGAGCGCACTTTGAACAGGTCTCCAGCTCAACACACCATAGTGAAGCGTTCCGACGATACAAAATCGCAATAGAAAAACTGAGATCAGAGCGCAAGCCCACAACACATGAGGCATACAACGGACTTTTCTGTTAGGCTGAACTCCAGGCCTCACTTGCCTGCTGCAATAAATCTGCCCCAGGCTCGGAGCGTGTGGCATATAAAATGTTAAAACACCTGCCCACTGAAACCCAGAAAACTCTCCTCTCTCTCTGTTTAATGCGATATGGTCTACCGGCGAGCTACCCTCAGCATGGAAGGCTATCATTATCCAAATTCTAAAACAAGGCAAGGACCCAGCCTCAGTTTCCAGCTACAGGCCAATAGCATTAACCAGCTGTATTTGCAAAGTCTTTGAAAAAATAATTAACAGGCGCCTGATGCACTTCCTTGAAATTAGTGGCCTACTTGACCCATACCAGTAGGGGTTTCGAGAGGCTCGGTCCACCACTGACCACCTTGTCTGTATCGAAGAACAAATTCACGACGCTTTTGTTCATAAGCAATTTTTCTTTCTGTGTTCCTCGATATGAAAAAGGCATATGACACTACATGGCGCTTCGGCATATTGCGAGACCTGTCACATTTAGGTGTGCGGGGTAGAATGCTGACAGTTATCGAAAGCTACCTGTCCGACCGTACATTCCGTGTCCAAGTTGGCATTGTCTTATCTCGAGTATTTGTCGAAGAAACAGGAGTTACACAAGGAGGTGTATTGAGCTGTACACTTCTCATAGTTAAAATGAATTCCTTGTACCTGTCTCTCCCACGAAATATTTTGTACTGCATATATGTCGATGGTGTGCAGATTGGTTACAAATCGTGCAACATCTCTATGTGCCAACGTCAAGTTCAACTAGGGTTGAACAAGGTATCTCAATGGGCTAACGAGAATGGTTTTATACTCAACGCGCAAAAGAGCACTTGTGTCTTGTTCAGCCGAAAGAGGGACCTCCATCCTGACCCCGACATTGACCTGCAGGGTCAACTTTCAGTGAAGATCGAGCACAAGTTTCGTTTCTTGGTCTCATAGTAGACACTAAGCTAACCTTCATCCCACACATCAAGTATTCAAGGGACAGGTGCTTAAAAACAATGAACATTTTGAAAGTGTTGTCACGCACTACATGGGGTAGTGACAGGAAATCTTTAATTAACTTATATAAAAGCCTCACACGCACACGCCTAGATTACGGTGCTATAATCTATCAGTCGGCAACACCTTCAGCCTTGAAAATTATCGACCCTGTCCACCATATAGGCATTCGCTTTTCTACGGGTGCTTTCCGCACCAGCCCTGTGGAGAGCCTGTACGTGGATTCGAATGAATGGTCGCTCCACCTACAAAGATGTCCCTGTCCTTTTTGTACTTTTTGAAGGTGAAGGCAGACAAGAAACACCCTTCCCATTTCACAATTATTGATTTGTCTTGTTCTGGCTTGTTCGAGAACCGTCCTTTGTTTAGGCAGCCCTACGCGCTGCGTGTAAGGAGCCTGGCCGAAGAAACAGGTGTGCCTCTTGAACCCAGTTTGATGGCTCCTGCAACATATCTGCCACTGTGGCAGTGGCAGCTTATAGACTGTGATGTCTCTTTTGTTGATGTCACAAAGCACGCCCCACTTGCACACATACATACATACTTCCTAGCACTGCAACATAAATACACATGCCCTGAGTACTTTACCGATGCGTCAAAGTCAAACACTTCTGTGTTATATGCAGCGGTAGGCAAATTTTTTTCCGAGGCCGGTGTTCTTTGTCCTAATGCAAGCATTTTCACAGGAGAAGCTTACGCAATACTGGCGGTCGCAAAACACATTAAACAGAGTAAATTACAAAAGGCGGTAATATACAGAGATTACCTAAGCTTGGTCAAAGCCCTGAAAACTCCTAAAAACACAAGAACCCCGTGCTGGTGTCACTTTACCAACTTCTGTGCACACTCTACACATCAAAACAGCATGTTGTTGTCTGATGGGTTCCAGGGCACCGTGAAATACAAGGGGACATTTTGGCTGACAATCTGGCTGCTTGCGCCAATGTCAGTACTGCGAATGCATCAACACCATTCCCTGCACTCGACTTAAAACCTTTTATAAGAAGAAAGCTCAGGAGGTATTGGCAGAGCATGTGGGATAAACACACAGATAATAAACTCCTTGCTATTAAGCCGCATCTAGGTAATTGACCGCTACTATCAAAATCACGACACACAGAAGTAATACTAAGAAGGCTTAGAACAGGACATACATATTCTACAGATTCATTTCTTCTGTCTACCAGTGATCCACCATTTGTCAGAGATGTGGAGAGCTCCTTACGGTTCTCCACATTCTCGTCCAGTGCAATGAGCTAGATGCTCTAAGAAAAAAGCACTTTTTACTGCCCTACCGACAGCAGCTCCTTCTACACCCTGGGATGCTCATCGATAGGGATCCGCTTTTTAAACTGCAAACACTTTTCACGTTTTTAAAAGATGTGCAAAGCTTTCACCCGATATTTCGTGGTCATCCGTAGCACGACCTCTATAGTGTGGGTCGTGGCTGCGGTGACGACACCTTCATCATGATTTTATTATCATGACATTTTGCCATCCGCTATTACTACACATATGTCACGAAACTGTCATGATTTTATTACTTTCATGTTTTAACCCACGTTAGAGCGAGGAATTTAAGGCCCCTTTAAAGCCAAGCACCATATCATTGTTCATATCTGTAATCAATTGAAATGGCGCTCTTTGGCCATCAATTGGCCCTTGCGCTACTAAAAAACTACTCATCATCATCATCACGAAAGTAAACATCCTGTTTTATGCCTGCGTCCCAATGCCTTTGTGACATTTTCTGGGGGAGGTACTGGGTACGGTAGATGATACGGCCCCCAGAGAGCAGCCCTGACGCAAGCCCATCGAGTAGCTCAGCCGAGCTTACCCCTGTGCACGTACGTTGCATCCATTGTTTCCAGGGACTCGATCCACAGCATGGTTTGCTGCCTGAACGCCAGAGGACTATGAACCAAACACCACCTAGCGTCCCCGCGTCAGCACCAGCGCACCTGGTTGTCAACCAGCCGTAGACGCCAAAGACATTTTCCGGAGCTGCTTTTGAAGATGCCTCCGACTGGCTCGAGCATTTCGACTGGGTCGCCGTCATCAACGATTGGACCCCAGAGCGTAAGCTACGCTATGTGTACTGCTTTCTCGAGGACTCTGCGAAAACATGCTTTGAGAACCATGAAGCAACGCTTGCGTCACAAGATGAGGTCCTCAAAGCCTTTGCCCGAGAGAACAGGAAAGAGACATTTAAGCGTGCTATAGAGGCAAGGGTTCAAGGCCCTAATGAATGGGTGACAACTTACATAGAGGACATGGATTGGCTTTTCAGGCGTGCGTAGCCCTCTATGACCGAATCCAAGAAAGTTAGCCACTTAATGCGTGTTGTTAAAGAAGAGATTTTTGCCGGCCTGATTCGAAGCCCACCTGCGACACTTGCGGAGTTCCACAAGGAAGCCACTGCCATAGAGAGGGCCTTTCAACAGCGTGCCAGGCAGTATAACCAGCGTGTACATCCAAGTGAGGTCCTTTCTGTCACTCTCGGCAATTACATCACCGCGTTGAGATGGCTCATCAGACCTGTAATTAAGGAGGAGCTACAAAATATCCAGTGACTGCTTCACCGGTAGAGCAGCTCTCCGTTGCAGAGATGGTACGCGCCAGGCTACGGTAAGCCATTCATGCTCCCCCACAGTCCGAGGCGCCACAACAGACGCTATGCGCCGAAATGAGCTACGTGGAAGCAGTGCGACGTCCTCCATCGTGCAGTTCACCCAGCCTGTTTTACGTCAATGATCGACGCGCTCAGGAAATGGAGGTAAGCTTCCGGCCTCGCAGCCTGCCATTGATCGCCGAAGCACTACCGAGGAACAGTGACATCTGGCGTACACTCAACCACAGGCCCCTTTGTTTCTAGTGCGGGGAATCAGGACACGTCTACCGAACATGTCCATACCACCGTGTGGGTCTCCATGGATTTTCGCCTAATGGCCCTCGTTCATGACCTGGCGAGCGACCACTGGAAATAGAGTTTCATCTCGAATCGTCGCTGTATCGAACATCGGTCACACGAGCCCCGCTCGTCATCGCCTGCTCGCTACAGGTCACCGAGCCCAGCATATTCACGCGGTGCTCCGAGACGCCGTTCACCCATTCTTGCAAGTCGGGAAAACTGAGTTCAGTGTTTTCTGAAGGTGAGGCCACTGATGCTGACTCTACGGAAGATCCTCCACTACGACGACAGCGACGACAGCAAAAAGATATACAGACACAGTCAAACGTGGTACGAAGAGTGGTGACATCAAACATTGTGGTAACCGTGGACGACGAAGAAGTAATGGCACTAACCGACGCTGGAGCAGACACTTCAGTCATCAGCATGGGCCCAGCCTGCAGGCTGAAAAACGTTTCTACCAGTGGGCTGGGTTGCAGATATGTACGGCAGGAGGGCATCTTCTCACTCCAATGGGAGGGTGCACAGCGCGAGCCAGCATTCACGGATTTACGTATCTCGGAAAATTTGTAATACTGCCGAGTTGCTCGAGGGACCTAATTTTCGGACTGGATTCTCTGCATAATAACGGAGCCGTGATGGACTTGCAAGAGTCGCAGGTGACGGTTTTTACGGCACACGCTTTAATGCACAGCCCTCACGGCAGTTACGTCAATGCTTTGAGAATTGTTGACAACGACGTCACGTTACCACCGAAGAGTAGCGTGTTGACGTTGGTAACCTGCGACGTTTTCGATAAATTCGAAAACAATGAAGGTATTGTAGAGGCAAATATCCCGCTGCTGCTCAAACAAAACATCTGCATAGCCCGATGCCTTGTTCGGTAAGAGAATAAACGCTCTTGAGCTCTGCTGACCAATTTCAGCAATGAGTTTCAGCAGGTGCCTAGAGGCACTACTGTCTCTTTCCTCAGTAAAATCGCTGACTTTTCCGATATCTTCACATTGGATACGACTTCACCGCATGCAAAATCTTGTGCTGACATGGGCAGCCGCATTCACATTATTCCAGACTTGCCAGATTCACGAAAAGAGCGGCTGCTGAACCTTGTGATGGAATTCTCAGACTGCTTCTCCACAGCATCTAAAGTTCAATGTACTACCGTTACAAAACACCGCATCGTTACCAAGGAGTCGGCGTGGCCTCTTCACCAACATCAGAGCACACGCCCACACAACTACTTCACTATCCTCCTCAGAGGCTGGCCACTATAGTTGCCAGCCTACGTTGCGGACACTAGCGGAAATGACAGCGTTGACGACTTCGTTGAGAAAGCCGAGGAAGCCCGCCAGCTTGCACGGAACCGCATTAGCACGCCGCAAGATATCAACGCTCGTCGTTACAACCAAAGCCGTAGGAACGTCCACTATCAACCAGGTGACTATGTATGGGTGAGGACACCAGTTCGACATCGTCGGCTTTCTGAGAAGCTATTGCGACGCTACTTTGGCCCTTACGAAGTTGTGCGCTGCCTCAGTGACATGAATTACGAGGTAGTTACGCAAAGCTCGGATGCCAGTCCAAACCAAAGGCGTCCACGTCCAGAAGTTGTTCATGTATTACGGATGAAACCTTACCACGCCAGCGAGTTATGAACACTTGGAATTCTTCCTTATTATCCTCAGCGTAATGTTTTTTGTTGACGTGACCATCTTTTTTCATGACCGTCTCTAGTATCTTAGTCAATCGACTGGAACGGTCACTCTATATAGGGGGAATTGACGCAAGGTAGTCTGGCAACTATAGTGGCCAGCCTCTGAAGAGGATAACGTAGTAGTTATGTGGGCGCGTGCTGTGATGTTGGTGCTTTTGGCCTTTGGTCACAAAAGTAAACGCCTTGTTCTTGTGCCTGCGTCCCTGTGCTTTTGTGACAATATTGTATTCTTGAAGTCTCAGGCTGCATTGAACAAGGCAACCTGAAGGGTCCTTCAAGTTAGCTAGTCAACACAAGGTGTTATGGTCGCTCACCAATTTGAAGGGCCTGTCGTAGAGGTAATAACAAAACTTTGACGTCACCCAGATGATAGCAAGACACTACTTTTCTGCAGTGGAATAATTGCTTTCTGCCTTGTATAACGACCGGCTAGCAAAACTAATAACCCCTTCCAGTCCAACAGTTCTCTGCACAAGGAAGGCGCCGAGTCCTATGCTGCTTGCGTAAGTGTGCACCTCTGTTTTAGCGTTTTCGTCAAAATGCGCGAGTATCGGAGGCATCGCAGGCGTCGTGTTAGTTCCCAAAATGGTTTCTTCTGTAAGGTTTCTCACTTGAACTCGACGTCAGTTCTCGTAAGGTTAGTGAGTGGCTCGGCGATGCGGGCAACCTTTTTGACGAAGTGCCTGTAATAGGCGCACAGGCTGAGAAATTGACGCACAGCCTTCTTGTCGGTGGGCGGCGGAAATGCAGCGATGGCGGCTGTCTTCTGCGAATGAGGTCTCACTTCAGACTTGCTTATCACGTGGACCAAAAACAAAACTTCCTCGTACGTGAAGTGCCACTTTCCTGGCTTCAGGGTGAGTCAGGAAGTCTTAATGGCTTGAAGTACAGCTTCAAGGCGCTGAAGATGCTCGTCGAAACTTGAGGACAACACGACAACGTTGTCCAAATATATGAGGCAAGTTTGCCACTTCACTCTGTCCATAACGCGTTTAAAAGTCACAGGTGCCGAGCAAAGACCAAACGGTATGACCTTGAAATCGAAAAGGCCGTCGGGTGGTATAAATCCCGTCTTTTCTCGGTCTCTCTCGTGTACATTGATCTGCCAATAGCCTGTCTTGAGGTCCATCGATGGCAAGTATTTGTCGCTGTGGAGTCGATCAAGGGATACGTCTATTCGGGGGAGAGGGTATACGTCCTACTTCGCTATCTTGTTCAGGCGGCGATAGCCAACGCAAAAGCTAAGTCCTTTTTCTTTATCCTGTTTCTTCACTAACACCACCGTTAACGCCCATGGACTCTTTGAAGGCTGGATAACGTCGCCATGGAGCCTTTCGTCGTTTTATTTCTTTGTCCTCGCATTTTGGCATCGATAATAGGTATGGACTCTGGTGGAGTGGCCTGGCATTTTCTTCTATTAAAATTCGATGTTTCGCGAGAGAGGACTGTCGAGTTCTCGATGACGACAAAAAGCAGTTCTTGTATTTCAGGAGCAGGCTTTTGAGCTGCTCTTGTTTATGCATCGGAAGGGATGAATTAACGTCGAATGCTGGTTAAAGGGTTTCAGTCGTCGTAGACAGGCAGGCAGATAAAAAACTTTATTAATATCCGGAGGTGGCGCTCAATCTCCCTCAGGGGTGACACCGGTGAACCACTCCCAGGACGGGACGGGGAGGTGAAACTCCACGGCTATGCCAAAGGTCCTCTGGGTGGCCCTAAGGTGGTCTGCTTTGTCATGGCTTATGAGGAGACAGGTCAAGTCCACCTCCGTAGAGGAAGACTCGCTGCTCTCGCGCAACGCAGGGCATTGCCACAGCATGTGTTGGAGAGTACATTTGGGATGACCACAGCGCGGGCACCCCGGATGTATGCCATTTATGCATTTAGAGCAATTCAGAGGTGATGCATATGCCTCCGTCTGAAACAGTCGTAGAGTTATGGGCTGAGGCCTTGCTAAGCGTTGATGCGGGAGTGAGAATTTCTGCTGCTCCAACTGGTAGTGTTTGCAAATTTCATTAAAAGTTAGCAATGGGTCCCTGAAGGCACAAGTTACCTCCTCAGCCTTCGAGTGATTCTCCCTAACGTAGAATGTGAGGCCTCGCGCCCGGGAGTGAGCCAACTCGTTGGCATTGAAGATGGTTCCGTGTACGTGTCGGCCAACGTGTGCCGGGAACCAGATTATGTGTTTTTTTCTGACCAATTGGCAGCAGAGAGAACGCGCACGGCTTCCCGACAAATTGAGCTCGTCATGAAGGCCCGTGGGGCTGCACGCGAATCCATGTAATTGGCAGTGTGATCGGTGGCAGCGGGAGCTAGTGCCACAGCGACCTGCTCAGTGCGATCAGCGTTTGAATTTATTAGTCATAGACGACAAGTGTTCGCCTTTGAGTGTTGTAACCAACGCGAAAAAGTTGTCCGTAGAGCCGTACTGCGCAGCGTCTACGAAGGCCACGTTATCCTCCTAGCGGCAGCGGTACTGAGTAGGGCTCGCGCCCTTGCCTGACGACTCCCAACGTTATGTGTGGGATGCATGTTACGGGGTATCGAGGGTACTGTAAATTTTGCACGCAATTCTTCAGCGAGCTGCCGCGAACCTTAGGGATACGGGAGATTTGAGCCCGAGGTGAGCTAGTAACCATCGCCCAGCTGCAGTGGAAGACATCCTTACAGTTTGAGATACTTCTTGAGCTTCAACAATTTTGTTGACCATGTTATGAATGCCTAGCTCAATAAGCATGACCATACGATTGCTGCCTGGTAACCCAAGCACCTGTTTAACGGACCTGCGGATGATCACGTCGTGACGGCGTAGGTCTCCTTTTTGCCACAGGTGGGCGGGAGCTACTTGGTTATGTACCTTAGGAGGAAAGCGTGGAACAGTCTGCAGAAATTATCCTCAGATAGTCCGCTACGCATGTTAGCGGCTCTGTTGATTACTTTAGCCATTGCTTCGGCCTTCCTGGAAATATGAGAAAAATTGACGCCGTATGACAATTGGCCTGAATATATAGCCATGCAAAGTATGCGAACTTCGTCCACTGTGAGGATGGGTGTACCATCCACCGTTAGGGTGTTGATCTTGGCGTATGCGTCTCTGCGCGCCTTGTATTTCGAGTGGTATAGAAGTAACTATAATTTATCGGCTGATTGCGAAAGACCAGCCCACCGTAAGAACATTTGTACCATGTTTACCGCATCTTGCTCTTGCTCCCTAATATGGCTGTCACTGCCGCTCGTACACCAGACGATGATGTCGTCTGCGCAGGAGGCGTGACTGATGCTGTCAATCTGGGAGAGTTGTTGCGACAGAGCACGCATGGACAGGTTGAACAGGAACGAAGAGATGACGGCCCCTTGGGGAGTTCCCTTCGGTCTCAGGTTAAATTGCTTCGAGCCTATCGTGTCGAGTTGCATTGCAGCCGTCCTGCCATGCAGGAATGAGCTAACATAGTTGTAGAAACGCGTACATAATCCTGCTTCTCGAATTGAGTCGAGGATATGAGAGTGCTTGACGTAGTCGAATGCCTCTCGAGGTCGAGCGCTAGATTGGCTCTAGTGTTCTCGGAGATCTTAGCGCCGAGCTCGTAGTTGAGCATTAGCATTACATTTTGCGTGGACAGGGGTGAACGAAAGCCAATTTAGATGATCGGTAGAATTTGGCGCTCCTCAACAAATATTGGGACTCGCTTGAGTATCCCGTGTTCGGCCACCTTATCCACGCAGGACGTGAGTGATATGGGACGAAGTGAGCCTAGCGTTAACGGTTTGCTCGGATTAGGGATAAGTATGATGGTTGCCTCGCGCCATTCAGGCGGAACGTTGCCAGTCTCCCACATTCCGTTAATGTGCTCGGTGAGAACTTTTATGTCCACCTCAGCAAAATGTTTGAGAAGCTTATTCTTCCCCTACTGAAATGCTCCGTATAATGGAGAGACCTCAAGTACGGAATTATGGAAATATGGAAGGCGTATGATGCGGACTCCGCATCTTATGGAAAGACGTATCATGCAGAAATTACTGAAATGTGTGCATGTTACGTCTGAATCTAGTGCAAAGCAATATAATGTGTAAATTGAATAGACGTCCACATCTTGAGTACATGCAATACTGTGTACAAATCACAATATTTCTTAAATGTGCATGATGATGGATTGAATCATCGGCATCTTTCTAATTTTTGTGATGCGGAAGCAAAATTACCTTTTAAATAAAATACATAACAAAACTACTAAATTAACATGCTGGCAATCATAAATGGTGGTTACTTTGCAACACATTAATGCAGTGTTCTATGCAAGACTTAAAGAGCTTATAAAGTGATTATTATCAAGAGAGAAGCATTAATATACACATCAGCCCTGCTACAATCAGTATATTTTTTATTTGTCTGTATGCTCCAGCTGTGAATAGTGACATTGCAGTGTTGATGGAACACAATGGGGTGACTGCACCCTAATTTCACGAGCTCCACCTAAGCCACGGGATGGTGGCACAAAACACAATGTAACAGCAATTTTAGAATGAAGTGTTTACACATAAATAATATTCATAGCTCTGTGAAAGTGTGGCGCCGTGTTTAGCTCATGAACGCCTTGTGGAGATCGGCGAAATGCTGCTTGAGGCTCCGACACCACTGTAAATTTGGAAGGTCACTGCCATGAAACTTATGTGTCCTTCATAGGCACCTGGAAATGAAAATAATTGGCACAAATAATGTCAGAGACACATGTTAGCACACTATTTCACATGCACAAGAAATATAACACAGCAGAATGAAACTGAAAATGTAAGGCACACAATCCTTCATGTTATGCATATGTGAATAATAGAAGGAATGAGTGTATAAATTAGTTCTGCCGCATTAAAGAAAACAGCATGCTTATCACAGTGAAAATAACTAGGTTGTCACGATTTTCAATGGTAGAGATAATCGATTAATATGTCCTTATGAAATTATGATTTAAATGCTTCCTGCACAGTAAAAATTTAGGAACTGCAAGTGAAAGCTCTCCATGTTCATTTAATAGTGTGTGGATGTACATCTGCTGCCTTTATACTATACAGTTTGTGCACAAAATTGGCATCTTGAACAATTTTGAGAGTTAAATCTATGCAACTTATGAAGGTTAAAATCACCATGAAAGCAAGCAGAACGAGGCAGGTGCCATTAAAAATCTGTGCAAGCCAGATAACTATAACCTAACTGCACACATATAGGGGAGCAAGAGTAACAGAATTTCGGCTGCTGACCCGCAGGTCGTGGTATCAAATCCCGGCTCCATTTCCGATGGAGGCAGAAATGCTGTAGGCACATGTGCTCAGATTTGGGTGTACGTTAAATAACCCCAAGTGGTCGAAGTTTCCAGTGCCCTCCACTACGGCGTCTCTCATAATCATATAGTGGTTTTCGGACGTGAAACCCCACATATAAATCAAGAATAACAGAAATAAACTGCCAACAAAAAAGTTGGGTGCATGTGCGATCTGTAAGTGCTTACACCTAACTACATACAGCATGCTCATTCTATTTTAAATACCGATATTGAAAATAACTGCTCTATTAGGAATGTAAAAGGTAAGGTAGAACTGAACGACTCTACAAAAAGTGACCCTATTATGACATCACGTTTTCTTATAACAAAATTGAATAAGACTGGACTGAAATATCATTATGCAACAAAAAATCTTCAAAATAACAATCAAGTTTGAAGTCATAATTTTTAATATGGCTACTATGACTATAACCAAGAAATCGACCTCAACATGGCTAACGTTAGTTTTTAAGGCCTATGTTCACTAGACAATGAACTCTACCACAAAAAGCCCAGCGTTCAGGCAAAGCACCACACAAAAAACAAATCAGTCCTTTTTGTTATTACCTACAATGCCTTTAAATTAGTATTTTTACCTCTACTTTCCGCTTTTTATCTAAGTAACTGGTGTGAACAAGTTAGCTGAAAATGCACTGTGCCTCCAAAACCTGTTGGTTGAATCTGAATTTTTAAAAAAATGGTAAATGGTGAAGCTTGCACTAAATTAGCCTCCACAAGCCTTGAAACAGCGAGACTGCATGACTCTTAGGACTACTTTGGTTACTTGTGTTTGGTTTCTGGGCCTAAGCATAAAGACAAGGCTTAACTAAATTGCTGCTAACAAACAAATGCTTTCGAAATTGCCCGAGCGTCAAAGGATGCTCAGACATTTGTTGTTTTTCGCACTGGGCTATTCCACACCAAACATACAAACCATACTGCCTGGCAACCATCACAGACGTATAGTTTAAAAAATGATAGTAATTTACTCTTCTGAAAATAGTTATTTGCAGAAATGTTTTGAAAAGAAAAGAGTAGTGGTCACAAGGGTACCTTCAGAATTTCGCAGAATGTCGTGCGGGTGTTATTTGTGAGAAAAATTTCAAAGTTCCGCTTTTTCTTGCCATATCAAATTTGATCTACATTTTAAGTAAAGATGCTTCTTAAAGTATTTGAAGTCAAGTAACATTAGTGCAATTTTTCTGCTACATAGGCTTTGAAGAATTCAGCCAAACTGTTTATCGTTTGCATTTCTTGTATGGCAATACTGCATTTTGTATGAATATTTGAGTCACAAATACTCACTGCACAGAAGTTATATTTCACGAAAAAAAATAATGTTAGGTCCAGATTACAAATATCACTATATAATCGTTTTTGTCCACATTGAGATGCAATTTGAGCTGTGTGTTTGTCTAATTGAAAATTACTTTTATGTGTAAGTTGAAAGCAAATAAACAGTTCTTGTTATATGGGAAGTGTTATCATTACAATTTTTGTTCAAATGAGGAAAATGATTTTTGAAGTCTCCTATTGAGGGCCACGGGGAACTTCGGAACGGAAGCTGTCGTATATCAAATGCAAGAAAACAGCCATCATAAGAAAACTTCAAAAATTCATTTCTACTTTAAGACAAAGTGTAATAATATAACTTGCCATATAAAGAGAAGTGTTTTCTTGTTTTTGATGTGGCAAAAAAATTGCACTAATATTACTGAGCTTCATGCACTACTACACACAATCACCTTTACGTAATACCTAGACCGAATTTGTTGTAGAAGAGGCAGTATTTTTGAAACACTTATTTTTACTTTTACAAACAACATCCAGACGACATCCTGGGAAGTCCAAAAGGCACCAACGTGGCTATATATTTTGTTCTCTGCGATATATTATAGCATTTTGCTGTTTTCAGTACAGTAAACGAGCACAATATTTTTTTCAAAACACATTTAGGATGGCTGGCGAAATGGCTGGGATGTTTGATGTGTAATTGCCTCACTGCCAGCATTTATTCTTCCGAAGCTCAAGCTATCACCTCTCTGTTACTGCCTCCCTCACATACAAGCGTGCATAGGAAAGGAAAAGAAAGGCAGTTCTGACAAAGTTCACAAGGCAAGATATTTTCATATTGGATAAATTGATTACCATAAACAGCAGCAAAATAACATTCATTTTGAGTAGTCCAAGACACAAGCTATATACCAGCATACTAAGAGCCAAGCACAAACATTTCATTTGATCATGTGTGGTGATAGACAGCAAGCACTTATTGCAAGACTGATCAGTCTATAATTAACTGAATGAAGTAGAATGCACTGTTCAATCCAACACCACATAGGCATCTTTGCTATAGCAAAGCCATGTGTCATTTATTCATGCACTAGATGGGACAATGCAAATGTAACAAAAAAGGTGAAAAAAGAAAACAAGGAAAAAAAAGAAGAAAAAAGGGGATGCAAAGTAGGAGCCGTGAGCACTACTTTTACTTTGCATCCCCCTTTTCTTTCTTCTTTTTCCTTCTTTTCTATCATTAATCTTTTTTTGCTTCCCTTACCCCCAACCTCCGACAGGAGAACACTTTGTATCAGCGCAACCTAACTTGAAAAGAAGCAAGGGCTGCACTCTTCTGCGTTATAGTTTTTTTTCAGACAGCATTTCCAACAGGCATACACGCCTACACCAAAAGATGATGTCATTACTGACCCCATTTAAACTAACACGCCAAGGATGACAAGGTGACTTCTAAAAAATAGGTCCTCCTATCGCAACATCGGCCAGCCTGTCTGAGGCACTTCCACTGTTCACCCTGATTACCCCACTAGATGTGTCCATCTGTCGACTCACATCTTCATTTTGGATAACACTAAGACGAGCTTACATTGATGAATACGAACGAAAGTTTAGTGATGTATCATGTATCAGATTGAGCAACTCTGTTAAAAAATTATTGATAGCTTGCTTCCAGGCTTTTTATACTGTAGCCTGAAACTTCATAATGTCTTCTATGCACATGAACCAGATGGACAACGTAATGCACAACATGCTTAAGAATACTGCGAGGAACATAACGACAAAACGACCAGCCACCCAAATTTTTCGTTGTACATGTTTATAAAACGTTCATGTACCCCAAACAAGGTTGATACAAGCCGAAAAAACCTAAAAGTAGGGCCTTGGAGCCTTCTGGAAGTAGACGTGTTGCATTTTTTCTGTGGAGGGCTTTACACCCATAAGTGAGGAACAAAACTCCTGTATAATGAAGAATGTTGGCAGCTATCAGTTATAGAAAAACCTAATGCAGCGAATCTTCCCCAACACATCTGTACATTTAGAGAGGTGACGTAGCTTTTGTGGTTGTGGCAGTAACTCCAACAGGACCAGTGCGAAAAATTGGCACTACTTGGCTAGACAAATGTCCAAACATACCTGCCCGACTCCCTCTAGCCATCCCGGCTGAATCTGACACAGATTTCTTAACTGCTGGCTGGACAAAAACAAAACCACTGAAGCACTCACAATACACAGCGTGAAGTTCCTCTGGAGCGGTCAACTTCGTCTTCGGCGATGAAAGAGCAGCACAGTGTACTGATAAGGCACTCCTTGCAATGGTTTTCAATGCCACACAGTGACCTTGCTGTTCCTGTCGAAGAGAGCTTCGGGAGCATGGAGTGTGCTTGCTCCTTTCTGGGGGCTGCTGCCGCTCCTCGTTTTCTGCTCAAGGTCAACCTGCACAAAGTTGTAGACGAGGCTTTAAGAGCTGTATATAATGATATACAAATCTTTGCTGAACACTCATTTCCTCGTGGCACACTGAGAAATTTCTTATAAAACTTAAGGCCTCGCATATGCAAACATTTACAATCGATCCGAAGATGCACTTGACTCTAAAGGAGCAAGATTGTTAGGTAGTGTAATAAAGAAAGGTCATTTAGCACAACCACAACTACAGTTGCACAAGAAAACGACAATTTACATGATCCTGTTTATTTACATGGCCCATTTTATTTTATTTACACGGTCCTGTTTTACACGATCTGGTCTGAATGAACTCTTGAACCGGGCACCATATAGGTTGAAAGACACACACAGAGTTTAAGACAAACCTAGTTTCCCGTGGAGCATCCTCTTGCTCTATAACAACACATCTCAATCTAGTTAGTTGGTCAGAACGAGGTGAAAACAGCTCGCACTTGAAAAGCACGGGCAGAAGGAATGACGCCTGCACCCTGTGCTCCCTGTACATTCTCGTTGAGGGTGCAGTTTTCACCTTATGCTTATGCAATTTTGCATTTATAACATTGTTCGCTGCAAAATCTTTGTGGCATTAAAGTGTGTGATACCGTCATGTGTATCCCATGTAATTTATAAAAGTAGAATACAAGATAGCTTGAATAAAAAGTAACAAAGTGCATCCAGCGCCATGTTGTGTAGCCATTCTTTAGGTATGTGGCAGAATAATTTATTCTTCAAAACATATCTTACTTGTAACCACTACAAGAGCTAACTCGTACACTGACACATTCTGTTTGCCTCTTCAGATTATAAGGTACCTTTTTTACACCAGAAAATCTTCAAGAAGAATAGAAGTGTTGTAATTGTGAAGAAAGAAAAGTAGAAGGAAAAAAAGATAACCTGCCCTGTACAGTGACCGAGCCTGCGAACTTCGAATATCATGTCCGCTGCTCTATCAACTGAGCTACCATTGCGGCTATCCCTCTTCCATTTTGTACGGTATATATGTGCATTTCTACATGGAAAAGTCAGTCAGCGCTGCCTGTTACCATTATGGCGAGTGTGGGGACACCTTTTTTTGCCTACTGGCAATTACATTACGATTGCAATTACGTTACGATTACTTCCAATATCCATATACTTCTTTGGCAGCATTATGCAACTGTCAGTTCTCAGAAAATCTGCTAGTCACAGGAGGTGGCAATGGTTCGCCTCCCCACCTAAATGCATGTGCTTGAACACATGCACAACTGATAAAAAAAACAAGTCACACACCGCTAAGATTACTGAGTTTCACTGTTTTAGATTCATGAGTAAAGGAAAAGAACTATAAATTTAAGGGTTTGTTGTCTTTGTTGAACACATTATAATGAAAACTAGCAGAAAATGATGCCAAACAAACTATAGGGGATGTTATCAAAAGTAACTTTAGCAAAATTGTGAAAAGAAAAGTGAACAAAAACGTAACTTGGCAACGTTTTTTGACAATTGAATTGACATTACTTTTATAACATCCCTTTATTTTACTGGGTAATTTTGTCGGGTAATTCTCATTATTAGAGTGGTGAGTAGGCTGACAAAGAAAGTATATGGTATTGATACTTCTTCTGAACACCTAAAAGTTTGAGGACCTTAAAAGAGCGGAAGCTACTTTGAGTAGACCAGAATATTTAGTTGGAGCGAAAAAAAAACGTACGCACATTTTTACCAGGCTTTTTAACAAATTTTGAGACATAAAAGTGTATGCTGCCAGTAATGTTAAGTACCATTACTTTTGTCACACTATGCGCTGTAGCAGGTGTAGTTAGAGTGGTGATAGTGAAGGATCAATCAAGCACGCCACCAACTGCGTTCACATCAATGGTCGCGTATTTTAAAAATAAACCTGCTGTATAGTAAAAAAAATTTAGAGCATTTATGATTTTATCCAAATCAAGTTAAACCGACTGGGTAAGCAAACCGTTTGCATAAAATCAAAAGGCATAAAGTGATTCATGTATTATAACTATGTGAACAATTTCAGCAACGCAGGGCAAAGTGACAACAGTTCTATTAAAAACCCCTCTCATTATAACATGCATGAAAAGCACCACACCAGAACATTTATAGTGCATGTAATATCGAGACTACTAGACTGTTTATTGACCTTTCAGAAGAAGGGTATCTCCTTCACGTTCAAGGGGCAACCACTTAGCCTTTTCCTGAGCTTTTCTGTGAATATTTACTGAATTTCAGATATCATTAGGATTGATTTAGAGTGAACAGATTTTGCTTATGCATTGAAACCCAGTTCTGTATGTAACTGCAATTACGGGTGCCAAACCACCTCCAATTAATTTTATACATTTAACCTATTTTTTTAACTGCAGCAGCACAACTAGCTATGGGTGCCCAAAAAGTAGCTAGAAACAATACCTTTACCTCTTTGAGCCTTTTGGAAGTGTTCAGCTTTGCAGTGCTCACCTTACAACATTTTTTTTAAATACGTGTTTGTGTGCCCACTGCTCTTGCTCCTTGTACAGTGAGGAGGAGCACATGGCAAGAAGAGACAAGAAAGAAGCATAGCGAAAAAAAGGGAAATAAGCGAGGACCTCTTTTGTATCGTACAATGTGTGTAACATTACTATTGCGACAACATATAGCCAAATTATCACGGCTATGCATCCATTGTAGAGTCATACACAGCTGCAACACCACGACTGAATTTCAACTTTGTGTTCGTTTAGGATCCCTTTATAGTGGCAAGCTGATGATATCTGCATTTGTTTGGCACATATTAAGATGTAGTGAAATGTGATATAGTAATCTCATTTGGAATGCACGTCATGTGGCTTCATTGTATATGTGGCCACAAGTAACTCTGGTTGCAAAGCAATATGGCCGAGCCTAAACAGACGTCACCGGACCACTCCAATCTGAACTTGCCTTTGCTACTTGCCCATTATAATCCCAGCAAAAAATGAATAATTGAATCTGCTACAGATATGTGCTAGCTTATGCTAAGGACCAAGTATGAAGGGTGTTTTGTCATTATTAAGATCAGTTCTTTGTTCAAGAACACTTGCTGTCAAACACAAATACATTGCTGTCGAAGCATCAAGACTCAAATATAAAGCAAAAAGAAGTGTCTCTTTAAAAATTACAGGCCACAAGGTGCAGGATAAATATATGATATACTTGGGATGTAAGGCACGCACAAGAGGTGCTGCCATATTATACTTTTCCTTGTGTTGAAACCTGCTTGCTTTACTCACCCAACACATCTGTAAGAATGCCGTGAAAACACCAAACAGCTGATGCAGCAAGGTTGAACACATGTCCAGGGATTCCACCATTCCTAAGCAGTCCACCATTCCTAAGCAGCCCTACTGCCTCCACAGTCCTGCAACCATTTGTAAGATAAATATAGTTCTACCCAAAGTTCTTGGTTTACAGACACACATGCAAGACGCATAACCACTCTATAGGAAGTTTGCATGATAATGCGCTGGGTAGCAAAACGGATGCCAATATCAAGTATCCCGGGCTGCCGCTTCTTTCTTTCCGTTCTTAATTAATCAATCCGTGGTTAATAAATGTTCCCCCAATGTGAAGTGTACTGGCAGTCCGGTGAAGAATTGCAATGTATTTCAAACACAGTCCAATTCATGGCAAGTAAGCATGCAATAGCGTTTTGTCAGCTGTTCGAGAAAAGAGCATGAAGTTTAGCTAAAACCCATGTTTTTTATAAACACCATTCAATTTGATACAAAAGTTGTGAGCATTATGTGAAGGAACACGCATTCATGTTCAATCAATGATTTCTTATAATGTACTGATATGAATGCAACTAACTGAAAGTGAAACGATAATTTTTGCTTGAGAATTTAGAGTTATGAACACTATCGCATTTGCCGGCTGCATCTTGTCCAAAACAGCGGCAAGATAGGCTAGTTTCTGTAAGTGAGCAGTAACGAGCAGTGCAAAGTAACAACAAGAAACGCCAGTAACAACAGTATGGGGCAAGCACAGACTGCCAACTGTATAATTTATTGCACAAATGTTCGCCTGAATATCAGTCAGACAACTCGTGCAATAAAATCCAGTTGGGAATGAACAAGTTACGAAATCAACAGTGCCTGCTTTCACCAACAGGACCCTCATTCACATAAGGTATGTAGCGATAGGCCCCTACCGAGATACGTCACAGCATGATGTCACTGGCACATGTAAAAGGTGTGGCTGGAAAAACACTCCCGCTGGTGTGTCAGCCCGGTAGAGTCGTGCGGTGTTTGGGGCAAGTTTTAATTTTTCAAAGCTTACACTTCACGTTACAATGTCGACATTAGCTGTAGTATGTGTCAGCGAACATCTAGCTGTGCGGTAAACTGTGTGGTAAAATATTTGCCACGCTGTCTGTTTATCTTGAAGAAGTGAACACACGTGGTGGCCTGTGCGAGCAACAGCGGCATATTCTTCAAAAATGTGCACTGTTGATTGCGGCATGTAGTGTGGCATTGAAAGGTATTGAGAATATCGGTTCAACTGAGAATATTGAGTGTGGTGTGTGCAGTGTCAATAACAATCTGTCTAGTTTGTGAAGACGTTAGCACTCATGGCAGGAACCGGTCGTTGAAAAAACTTGATTCGACATTTTAGTCAAGGTAAATATGCACTTGACGCGACCATCTGCGAGTAGGTACATCTCGGTGTTTGCGCTGTGTGCAGAAAAAAATGTCATGGTCACCGGGCTGGAAGATACCATTTGCTGAAGCTGCATGTATGAATCGCCCCGACGAGTTACGCAAGCCCAATAAAGGTATAACTCGTTTTATTAAAGGCCTCATATGTCTTCATGTAGTAAGCAGATTCTTGTTTCACATATACTCAGTACCTTTACCGCTCGATATTCATGAAGTGACAATGCAAACAACAAGTTTGTGTGTTAGGTCCTAAGGGAGCAATGTAAAATATGCAAATAAGTTGTAGGTGTCAGATGCAGCGATGTAACTGCACAAAGATTACGTATATATTAGGCTACAGGTTTAGAATCGCATACATCTCAGTGGTCTATCAGAATTTGTCACAAACAACTTCCTTGCCAACCAGCCCTTGCACAGAGGAAGGGAATGGCTGGCACGGGTGCTTGAAGTGACGTCACACTATTGCAAACATAGAGAGGTTTCTACCTAGGCAACATTTTGCACAATATAATTTTTTAGATGCAAGACTGTACTCGTCCACATTGATCATACTGATGTCTTTTGTTGTTACTTTGTGCTTTGAATTACTAGGCATATAGTCACGATGATTTTTAAAAGCTAATTTCAGTGTTCTCTCTCATATTGCTGACAACTGTGTTGTTGCATAAATTGGGCAAAAAAGCAACACAAAAAGGCGGTCACAATAAATACACCAACATGGTATTCTCCTGCAAACAAAAGTCGGCACTGGTCCTGTCATTACCCGTCTTCCTTCTCTCTTTGCCTTGTTTGTGCTGAAACAGCCAAACACCTGATGAGTTAGATGAAAAATATTAACGCATCAAAACTATAAGTGCTTCGGTCAGCAACTACACAATAGCGTGATAACCGCACTCCTGCCACACAGCAGCGAAACATATTTTGAACATGCTGGCAGTGTATTATTTTATAAAAAGCAACTCTGGCAGATTACAAAAATCTCACATTGTGCATGCTGTTTTCTTTAAAGTCAGGCGTACAATGTAGGTGCAGGCCGGTACATTATTAGTTACAAGCAAAAGCGTCTTGCAGGTACACATGCAGATTGCACGAACCCCTCTCTCTCTCTACA
>WOVY01005702.1:0-53989 GCA_013436015.1 Rhipicephalus annulatus
TTTTGATCAGTTGTCTACTCCAATAATAGCTAAACCTTTTTCTGTGCAGTCAAACGTTCGTTATATTTGAAAAAAGTCTAAAAGCTACCTTTTCCCGCGCGCGCAGTCTATCACTTACACTGGTCACACAGACCCAAAAGTCACGAGATCAAATCCAGATTGTGGAGGAGGAGGAGGAATAAATAAGGAAGGACAGGGAGCCAGATTGTGATGGTCACATTTCGATAGGGGCGAAACCCGAGAGAGGCGCGTACTTAATATAGGCGCACGTTTAAATAACTCAATGTGGTAAAAATTTTTGGAGCCTTGCGCTGTGTCCTCCATCATAACAATATCACAGTTTTGTGACGTTAAATGGCAAACTTTTTATTATCCTCCTTGCCTGGACTGTCTTTCTGCAGTATTTGATAAGGAAATAAAAAATAATAGTAAAATAAAATAAATAATAAATAAATTTAATATTTCGAGGGTGAGGGGATTATTAACGGAAAAACAATAATGCAAGCATATGTGAACTGCGCAAGGGAGCCTCATACTCAAATTCAAAACTAGGGAGTCAGGTAAAGCTGAGGTTATCTAAATGATACAGGGAATAATTGAATATTCCTTATTCAGTGAATTTCTGAAGGTGTTTGAATGTCTACCATAAAACCAGTCGCTATTTTAAAGGCCGGGAATCGGATCCTATATGATGTGTAAGGTTATCCGAGCATGGTAAATCTTGTCTATTTGTCGGCCGAAAAGGCATGTCTTGCCATGGGGCATCGAAACGATATATTCCTCACTGTCTTTAAGCTGCCCAAGTTATGGCAGTACGGATTAGTTATATTAGGAGGTAAACATCACAAAGCCGACAGTGCTAAATTTGCCCATTGCAAGAGCAAAAAAAAACAGGAAATGAAAGACTGGAGTACTCAAAGTCGTTATCTAGCACTGACTGCTCATGTTTGGTTGTTTATTTAGTTGCGCGCAATGAAACAAAATTCATTTGGTGGCACGAAGACGTCCTGGTGCATTTTTTGTCTCCCATTTTAAGTTCCGCTACGAAAAGTAGTTTCAACTATGAACGAAGATCATCAAACAAGCTCCGGTCAGTGCTGCTTTGACTTTTCGTTGAATTCCGAAGCGCAAATATATCGTATGTACAACAAAGCGTTGAACGCACCGTTCTTCAAATACCATATTTTAATTATCTTGTTAAAAGTACGCATCTGCCAAGCCCTGGCAAAGAGCTCACGCTTGGTAGTGTCTTAGGAAGCAACTCAGAGAGATGCTAAGCGTGGCCATTCTGCCTACTTTCCAGCTGTCGCGCGTGCTTTAACTTAGACAAATGAGCGAGGAGTTTAATAAGAACAGAGGTTCTCAGTCGCGGTAGGAGCGCGTGGTGCGATTACGGCAACCACAGCACTTAGTGCGAAACACGTCTCGTAGTTTCAAAAAATTGCGCGACTCCTTATCCTTCGCCGGTCTCACAGGGATTTCCAGCAAACTAATTAAGGACCCACAGCGTATGCTTTGAGTGTGATTAGCTTTTTTTTGTTGTTCACTTAGAAATCCAAAGAGAACGAAGACTCCGAGGATGTTCAGTTCCATCTTTCGAAGTTGCTGCGTCTAAGTATTAACTTGCTCGCCCACATTTTCGGCGCCTACGCTCGAAGACGGTGGAGCCTGACTTCTCGAGTTGTTAAGCCTACCCGCTGTTTCGTAATCTAGACGTGTACTACGGGACAATCCCAGGCAAGCACCTTTATTGTCAGTTTATTTGAGCACATAACTATGAGTGTTTCTTCGTATTTTTTTCCGTGATCCACGAAACAAATTGTGTCTTATTACTTCTGGAAATTCAGCAAAAAATAAAAGGTTGACGTAAATGAAAGAGGCTGTGTGCAATGACTGAACTTTATTAAATATTATTATTTAATCACATCAGGACTTACAATAAAGTTTCGTGTCCATCTATCCATTAGGTTTCATCATTCGTCCCAGCAAAACGCTCTATGTGTCTACGTTGAAAGAATTACGTGATATTCTAGAGAAGAAGAGCCCTGCATTGCAACCACAGATTTCAAACGCTCATTTATTGATCTGTAGAGAGCTTTTACGTGATTTAGTGAAGCTTAAAATAAAACATCTCTAATATGAGATAACGATTTTTAATATAACATTTTTATTTTAGGTGAGTGCTCAATAAAAATAATACCTCACAAGTTTCAGCGTCTGACAGACAGACAGACAGACAGACAGACAGACAGACAGCAGACAGACAGACAGACAGACAGACAGACAGACGACGGACGGACGGACGGACGGACGAAAGAGACAGACAGACAGACAGACAGACAGAGAACTTTATTGAGGTCCTGAGGAACACTGTCTCAAGAAGGTAGAGCAGCGGGCCACTCCCACGTGGAAAAAAAAATGGCCAAGGTGAGCGTACAGTATAAGGCAGGACTCCATGGTGCACCGATTGGATGCGTAGTTTTATGCACTTCAGCCAGTACTTCACGCTCTCTCGATCAAGTGCTTCAATTACAGTCGTTTTTTTTCATCCAAATTCACCTGTGATTTCACGTTGCCACTTTTCATTATTGCCTCAATAATGAGCTAGGTGATCTGACATCAATAAAATTGATATCCGGTCTAAGAAATGGCTAGTGTTTCTAAAACACAAACAAAACGTCACTGGACTCCTTTCATCGCCGACTGTACTGCACAGTTCTAGTGTACCTGTTCATGAAAGCGGAAATTTCAATTGCAGCAGCATGCAAGTATTTATGTGTCCATTCGCCCTCTTACTTAACATGGTCTCTTCACATAATGCACACTACTAACGAAGTTGAGAACTCTCTTGGCCGTCTAAGCGGAAACGCTCATCTAGTTCATAACCTGTGAAACTGTATACTCGCATATCACAAATAAGACCCAAACTTGAACACGCGCCCCCTGTTCGGCACGCTCACCAAAGTTGCAATACTAAAACACTTGGAACTGTACGAAACCGGGCAGCAAGGCTATCTTCTCAGGTTGTTCACACCAGTCAAGCGTAACGAAACTTTGAATGTCGCGCTAACCTCACTACATTTTTGCCCATTGGCACCATGTGGCCTGTCTAGGCCTGCTTTTGCCGTGGCTTGGTTGAAATCTGTGGGACAGACACACCATTGGGACACATAGACCGACGCTGGGCATTTGACTGCTTCCGGCGAGACAGTGGCTTAGTTAATTAATAACAAATAAATAGATAAAGTTCTATCATGCATCACATCGTACTCTCACCACCAAGCCATCCCGCCGTCATTCAGACCGCGTCGGCATCGGGAAAGCTGCGTACCAACCAAATGCTCCTCTCATTCTTTCTTGTCAAGACAACGTAAGATCGCAATGGCCTGCATTGTGACATTGTGGCCCCAGTTGTGCAGTTTGATGTGAAGTTGTGCGTCCCATCAACTTCAGAGCAACGATCGAACATCCACACAATGAGTTCATTTTGATGGCCCAACCCTCATGTAAAATCTCTTCATGGAGGCTTCCGAGTTATTGTAAATTAATAAATAAGTAAATTAATTATATAAATAAATAAATATTTGTTGCCTGAAATGACTGAAGTCTGGCACTGCTGAGTGTATCGAAGAGGGCCCGATTCTCGGCTTTCATTCCCGGCCTTCAGTAAGGAAACAGTTTAGGACAGATCATTTTGCAGTAAGAAAGAAGAAAAAAAGAAAGGAATAAAGAAAGAGAGAGAAATAAATAAAGTAGGAAATAAAGAAAGAAAAGTAGCACGTCAGGCGCGCACCTGCCAAGCTTCGGTTTCCCAATTTCCTCGATGATGAAATCAAGTGCTCCTTACATTCCTCGTTTTCTAAATGAATCACGTTGGTCAGGGGGACGGCGGTGCATTTTTTTAATTTATTCATTTCAAGTAGTGTTCATATATTTCACGTAAAGGAATCGAATGTTTTGAAGGTGATTTAGAAGGAACCTTTCGCAGGCCACAATTAAACGCTCGTTTTGAAACTGTATGATACATTGCGAAATATACTTCATGAAACGGCTGTCACTACGCAACGTACTTCGACGGGAAAAGGATTGCCGTATATTTTCCGCTTTCTAGTGGGTTCGCCAAGTTCCCTCAGAGAGAACCGTATATCTCGAAACGTTTTCTTCACATCATCACCCCTTTGCGAAGAATTACTTTACGATTACTATGGGCCATTTATTGTCTACTTCTGGTCATGCATGCACTACGAGTCAAAGGAGTTTCAGCAACACCCACATGAAATTTCGCCAAAATGAGTTTCGTTATAAATGGGCTCTGCGCCTTTAGCTCCCACTTGCAGAATTCCCGGCATATTTATTGTTCCCAAAGGTCAAACTTATTTTAACCCCAGTAAGATCAATTTACCTTGGGCCGATTGTAAGCGCAGAGTGTGGGGAGATTATGAAAAATGTTGAAAGTGAAGAATACTCATACACAGATTCATACTGAGAATTATACCGTAATAAATACAGAGTCTGGGCGTTTCGACATCCGAAGGAATGGTCAGTACATTTAAAAATTGGCAGTACGCATTTTATAAACTTCCAATTTTAAAGATTCAACTGTAGTAATGTAGTTTGAAGTAAAAAGCTTCCACGGTAGTGTTTTGTTCTAAAACGCAGGCCGGTATTTATCAGAAGTGTCGCAGGAAATGAAATAATTTTCAATGGTATGAAATTCGGACTAATTTGTATATTTTCTTTACGTACGTTAGTGTCTAGAATTTCACAGTTCCTGTCATCAAAGTTTTTGTTCACGTGCTTTCAATATAGCGTTACCTATTGTGAAAGATGAAGCGTATTACTACTCCAAGAAAGACTGCGGTTTCTGCGGCCTATGGCGGTGGGTGTATATCGGGCGAATGCATCCAACATTTGAATGGATTCGCCTGGATTTTTTCTGTGACCAGAAACTATAATTTAGTAAACAATTTTCTGATAAATGCCCTAACTCAGCTTTATATTGCACTGTACAGTTGCTGAGAAAAAACGAGGATTTCGGACGAAAGCGACAATCCTCGTAAACAAGTGCGAACCACCATGTGGTATAGGGCTTAAATTGCTAAAATCAAATTTACCCAAAAGTTAACCAACAAAAAGCTAGAGCAAATGATGAGGCAAGCTCACAATCCTCTACTAACTTGATGCCTAATTGGGTATCATAATCCAGTATTTATTACTTTTTATTGAAAACATTAATTAGTTTTCTTTAAAACATGCACTTGTTTGTGCGTTGACATACGCCAAAGTGTCCTGTACATCCCCAAATGAAATTTTGTTTTTCACCTGGCTGCTCACAAGTCCACACTCCGGAAAAAATTTTACGAAAACATGGGCCTGGCCTTTATTTTGCAACGAATAATTGACAAGTTTGAAATCAGCGCCGCTTTTTGTCAGTTTTAAAACAGCAAGTTTTTCGAACTCCTTGTAGGCAGGGTTAGTGATCGAGTTTTTCGTCACCTAAACCACGGCAGCCATAGCAAGTGGAAATTGTTTTAACAAATGTGTGACAATTCTCTTGGAAAGGATGAAAATGAACGACATCAGAGCTTTCCACAAGATGACAAGGAGGCTATGGCAGTCACATTAACAAGGCAGTACACTGCAAGTTGCGCATCCGTGGCAGCTGCAGGTTGATTCCCCTACATGGGTACTTGTGCAAGTTCAATCCTGGAAGTTCTGGACAGAGCAATAGGTGAAACATACCATTATTCTTCGTGTGTAACGCTTTTGAAATCCACGAAGAATTTTTAATACCATTTAATACTTCGCTTACTCAACACACTTACTTAACATTGTTGTTTTCTGGAATGTGGGATGTTGATTGAAGCAACGCTGCTTCATGTCAGGGTAGGCTGAAGCTCTTCAGATGAACAGGTGGACCAAGCTGACCCACTGTAACCACACAAGTGGACAGGCTCTCTCTCCAACACATGTACTAATCTTGTGCAAACACACCTAAGACGATAATTTTGTTCCCTCGCACTACACACAGGATTTGGTAAAGTTTCTGGCCAGCAGTCAGGGACGAATAGAAGTTTCAGGCGTGGCGAAAGAGAGGTACTTTCCCACACAACTTGTTCTGTTTGGTAGTTTTGATCCCACTGGCACATGCTGCTTTCTTTCGCCTGCTGTTTTAAATGAATGACTTGCTTACTTACTCTTTTAACTCTGCTGCATCGATTGACGAAATGTCCGTGTACATGGTGCATGTTTTCTTGGCCTGCAGCCGCAGGTGCTGTAGGCGACAGTTTTGAATGCGGCTTTTTCCGACTTTTCACGTCAGTCGTCATGCTTTAGTTGAAAGAAAAACCAGCGTAACAGTAAGAACTAAATGCTATAGAAGACAAAGTGGGTGACATAATGTACCATTTATTCATGCAAATATGTTTTATATTTTCTATACGAAAAAGGAAAAAAGTCTCTCTTAAAAAAAAGTTATTTCTACACGCATCGTTGGCCTTATAGTTATGAGGCTAAAAGAATGGCCCTATGGTTGCGGGATCAAATCGTCACTGTGGCGGCCGCATTCACTGGCAGTGAACCAGAGGCCAGGTGTGCTGATATTTACGGACGGTTAAGAATAACGCAGGAAGTATAAATTTCTTCGGCACTCCGCTACGGTATCTGTTATACTCTCAAGTTTTCTGCTCTGTGAAACTCTAGCAATCTTTACTCATAAACTATTTTCCGCATTTTCATATTTTCCGTTATAAGCGTCTCTCAAAATCATGTAGTGGCTTTGGAATGTTAAACCCTACATATCAATCAATTATTTGCCGTGTATGACAGCTTCAATCAGACTCGACATTTATTGCTTCAATGTCGTTGCAAATGCGCCATCATTTGCCCACCACCTGCATCGCTGCCCTCGCGTCAACTAGGTGAAAGCACACCTGGCGAACTTTTATATTCGGTTGTTCGCGTAGCGCTAATGAGCACTGCAATAGCGGTGACAAACAGGCACGTCACGTGGTGTTGTGTTTCGCTGCCATCTGGAGTTAGCAGAAAATTGCAAATATTGAATAGAGAAAAACTGAAAGTATATACAAGAAATCGTATCACAAAACTTCAATTTAGAACATTTGCGAATGTTTTTTGCTGTAGAATGTAATTAAATATTGATCCCCAATGAAGCAATTTAGGTTGAACACAAAATGTGATTTATTTCGTGCGAGTGTCAGTGGTATTCATTACGGCAGGTGACCTAACCATGCGCAAAGTGCTGAAAGGCTAAGTACTCCAGTCCTATCAAGGGAGTTGCCAACTTCGAGCTAGGAAACTAGTCCACCTATTGTATCTAAATTTTGTTCCTTCACTAATCCATCCATTGAAAAACCTGAGCAAGTTTTTGACCTGTAAAGCGTGCTCTGCCACACGCAGGGTAATTTTGTAACAAAGATAGAATGGAAGGTGCAATCAAGCATCCGCGCAAGATGAAAAAAAAAGTAAGCTAAAATTTACTATCTAAAAGTAATTATTGTAAATTCTGTACTAGATGACTAACTACAGTGGTTCTTCAGGCACACGCTAGCGCCAAATTTTACTATGGCGATTCTGCTACAAAGCTCTGATGAAGGCAACGCACGCGATGACGGTGGTCACTCGTGTCGTCCGCACTGTGTGCTGGTGGCAAACCATTGGTGCACGCCCACTGTTTGTGATGCTCACACGTGCGATGTGGTGGAGCCCCCCCTTAAAACAAAATGTCCGTGATGAGACTGTGCACTTTGCGTTGTTCTTCGCACCACTCTAGTGCCAGAACTGCTGCCTCCTTTGGGAAGCTCCAGAATAAAGCTTGTGTACTGTTCAGAATTAATGATGGGAACTAGGAGAAATCAGGGGACACAACTCAGGCACGTAATGGAGAGAGCGGTGTCGCCTTCATACCTGTGAGTTTCTAATGCCCTGCGCGATCTAAGAAAGCAATGTTACAAGAACTAAGTTCAGCCCTTATTCTTTCGACACTAAGTTAGTGTACGACGTTCAAAGACAGGTTTATAGTCGTTAAAGTGGTCGTAAAACGGTCGTTTTACAATGACGATGTGGCACGTCACATGCACTAACTATATGATCAGCCCAGCTGGAGATTATTCATAGACGCTTTTCCTATCAAGGAACGCGGAATTCTACAGCATATCGAGTGCGCGCAAAGAGGCGCTTATCGGCGTCCTGCCATACGTGTTCCGCCTCCCACAAGAACGCTGCTTAATATGACGTCAAAGTTCAAGTTAGCACCGATTGCGTATAACAAAGACGCTGATGGTTGTCTAGATAGCACGCACTCGCAAGTACTGAATTAAGAGTTCCGCGTTCCTCGATAGGCAGAGCATTACTTATGATGACGTCACCTAGTTATTGCGTGTGGACGCTGGTGGTTTCGCATCATCGTTGTAGAGCGAGCGTTTCACGACCCTTTTAACTCAGAGCTTCCTTAAACGAGTAAATTTAGTGAAACTTGTAGAGTTGCGTGTTCGAGGAGAGCAAAAAAAAATTGGCAGCATATCCACAGAGTAAATGATGGAGAGTGGTGCGAAGCATTCGTCCGTCCATTCGTTTTTCCTTCGGTCCGTCCATGCGTCCATTCGTCCGTCCGTGCGTGCGTCTGTTCGTGTGTCCGTCCTTGCGTCCGTTCATGCGTCCATTCATGCATCTGTTTGTGTGTCCGTTCGTTCATCTATTCAACACTCCAAGTACCAGCACATCGCATCCTTTCATCTTATATTCCTCATATAGAAGCACCGCCATCCAGCCGACATTCCAAGGACTAAATGAGAGGTGGCACACGCACACTTTCTTACGGCTTGCGCTTCGGGTCTACTTCCCACCTTTAACCACTTCGAGTTCATGGTATATACTAGTTCACTGTATTCATGGCACTGCGGCCCAACGCTCGCTAAACCTTTCCAAAACTAAGGAGGTTACACCCAGCGAGTATAACGAAGCAACTCTTTCTTGTCAGATAGTGCTCAATGTGCATGCCAATGGCTGCTAATGGGGATCGCAGCGTGCGTGTTAACTAAATACCGAGAGCTCCTGTCTGTTATTCCCCATTAGCAGCCATTGGCAGGTGCATTGTGAGCACTATTTTTTTTATTGTTCAACAACGCACAGAAGAGATATATCACCTTGGAGGTCAATATATCACCTTGGAGGTCAATGTGTTATACTTGTTACACACTACAACGGCTACGAGGGATGAAGGGGTGCCGCTATAAGGAGCTTCGGCCCTAAAAATTACAGCAGATATGCTTGGATACCTCATCTCACAATAGGGTGCTGTTCATCGTCACGCGAAAAATGTAAAATGAGTGCTCACTGTACGATCAAAAACAGACAGAATAAACTCGAAGCACGTGTGTTGAGCTATAACTTGAATTTTGTTGCTCTTACGTCGCGGTAACTACGGTTCTCAGTATAGTCAGTGGTAAACGTAACCATTTAGTTTGCACCTGTGACTCGTGTTGGTTCAGTGCACCTTCCTAAAGATTGTGCTGTTTTCGCCATAAGACCGGACACACTTTTTTTCTCGCAACGAGCCACGGTAGAAAGCAGTTTTTCGTGAAAGGTAGCCAAAGAGATTTTTGAATTCTCAGTGCTCATGCCATCGTGGGGGACAGCAACAACGGGGCTGTACATGACGCAGCTCGATGGCTCACCGACCGATCTGCCCTCTCAAGTGCCGCCCCAGCTTCCTCCAGTGATTATGGTGCGGCAGACGAGTGGGAGTGGGAAGACAGAATGACCAGATACAATGAAATAAACATTATAGATTACAGAGGGGCATATTCCCGCCATCTCACCCAAAATTAACATAAATACAGTCTGTCGAATGGCGGCAGTTACAAACTAGGACGTATCCGAATCTTGCACTATTGCACATTATATATCTTCATATATACAAAACGGACAGCTGCAAGCGTGTTGAATCCAGAGCCACTATGGAGCATATGTTATGGGAATGTAGAGGGATTAATACTCATAACAAGTATGCGGCCTCTGCTGACAGCCTTGGCGCGCTGGGAAGCCGCAATGCTCAGCTCCGTCCTCGAAGACCAAATGTGGGATGTCCAATGGGCCGATGAAGCCGCCAGGATTCAAGGACTCCTGGCCGTAACCTAGGCGGAGGCAATCGCCCACCCCATCTACTCGCTGGAGTCTGAATAAAGTTCTTTCCTCCTCCTCAGCGCTTCTCTGCTTTTAGAAAACTGGATATTTAAGGCCAAACCCCACCTCCCCGTTGTTTAATGCAGAAGTTTCGATTGCTTTTCTTGCAGCGAAACTTTACTATGAGAGTGTCCCAGGGTCGAAAAAACCGGCTGAAAAAATAGCATCGGGTTCACCGCAGTTTATTTTCGTGCCGATTATATATGCTTATTGAAGAGTGAAACAGCAGTCAGTGACAGTAGGCGCTGTTAATAATCGGATGTTTGATGCGTGCTTGATAATAACTTGCTATTCCTGGTATGTTAGCTTATCGTAACTTACAATTTGTTGCAGTTTTATTGCCAAGCGCGTTCGTTCTTTTTCACTCTTGTTTCATTTGGTTTTCGCCCACAAAACTTGACAGGAATGCACAGCGCGAGCTGTGCCTCAATGTTTCAGAAGGTTCGCGATTATTGTAGATTGTTCTGCTAAGATATGCGTGCAAGACGCGAACACTCGAGATTATTCTAGAGTTTGCATGACAACAAGTGTTAAGCCTAAAATATTCGATGGCACATGTGTTAAAGCCGAGGCGCTTCGCCACTTGTCACTTGATCGACGGCTGGCAGTCTATTTGCCGCTATCAGTGTCATTGCATATGGCTGTAATCTCACGTTCAGTTTACCGGCCACAAGTTCGGCCAAAGAACAGTTTCATTTTCTACCTCCCGTCTGCTCTCATCGTTCACGTCATAACCTTGTGACAATATTTCAAGTTCATCTTGTAGGGTTCACATAGAAACCATTGTTTCCATCCTAGAGTTACGGTTTGATGATTGATTGGTGTGTGGGTTTAACGTGCCAAAACCTCCATGTGGTTTAGAGAGACACTGTAGGGGAGGGCTATGGAAATTTCGACCACCTGGAATTCTTTGACGTGCACCAAATCTAAGTACATGGGCCTACAGCATTTTCGGCTCCATCGAAAATTCAGCCGCTGTCGGGATTCGATCCCGCAACCCGCGTCCCAGCAGCCGGGTACCTTAGCCAATAAACAACCGTGGCGGGGCTAGCGTCATTTTATATCGTATTGCTCAATAAACAAAATACAACGTGGTCACCTTCCTTCCGCATGCTTCACATATCGTCTATTCCCAAGGTACGTGTGATCAGCCAATTTTTTTTTCTCGTTATCCTTGTACTTTGTAGTAGCTAACTTCTGCCTTAGTGTCCTTGGCGTATTCGATTGTCGCTTTGTCGTCCCTTTGCGTCGCGTTTAGTGTGTCTTTGTGTTCTAAGAAGAATTCGTCTTTAGAGGGAATTTGGTCCATTTGGCGACAGACTGTTCCTGACTGGGTCTATATTTCCTTAAGTCGAGCATACTCCTTGTGGTCCAGCTGCATTTTATATGGAGGTGAAAATGCTGTAGGCCCGTGTGCTCAGATTTGGGTGCACATTAAACAACCTGAGGTGGTCGAAATTTCCATTTGGACAGGTTTGTTGTCAGCACACCTAACATTGGGTACATTGAAATTGCCGCCTATAAGATAGTCTTTGTTTATTGCAGAAAGAAACTTGAAAAGGAACCTGAAAGACTCAGCCGATACGTATGCAGGGGAACGGTAAAAGGAACCAATTGTCAGAGTCTGTCCAGTTTTAAAATTAAAATTGCACCAAACTGACTTGGAACAATCAGATGTGGTTAACACGGGAGACAGCAGCAAGCATGAACCAACAAGAAGAAAGACACCGCCACCATGCGCGTTGTGATCAGAACGGTAAACATGAAAACCAGGTGGAAAAAACTTCTGCGCTACCAACAGATTCCTCGAGCCAGGATTCCGTGCCTATATTCACGTTAGCTTTGACTGTAGAGGTAAGAGGAGCAAATTTATTGGTCTAGTTTTTTTTGTGCTTTGGCAGTTAACGACAAAAATGGTGAGCTCGGAAACTGAGTGGAATGCCTTCTGTCGCCACACAGCTCTGAGGAAGCACTGCTCGGGCACGCCCCTCTTGCTATTTTTTTTCTCATTCAATCAAGATATCTTGTGTGCTGTCATACACTATGTTCTTTTCATCAACAAGGAGCTTATCGTATCGAAGTTTGAAAGAGCCTTTCAGCATTCCTACATGTTTCACAAGTTTAGATCGTGCAAGTCTGATGTTCGGGTTGAAATCCTCACGAATAGCGAAGTTAGTGTCCTTTAGCTTATCACCACAAGATAAGATGCGTTCCTTATTCTTGAAGTTAAGAAACTTAATAATGACAGGCCGGTTTTTTCTTTCGTGGAATCTACATAGCCGATGACAGCGTTCTATATTTACCGCAGTAATCTGTTCACCCAGTTGCCTTTGTAAGAAAAATAGCACTTTCACCTCCGACTCGGACCATGTTCCGTTGTTTGCGTCATCTGTAGGCAAAAAAAATGATTAGGTTGTTTTTTCTGGATCGGTTGCTCTCACTATCCATTGACGCCCTAAGCTTCACCAGGTCTTGACGAAGGGCATCAAGAACCTATTCATTGTCGGCTGGGGGTGAACGCGTGATGGGAAGCAATTCTAATGCGGAGACACGAGTCTCTAAAGTATCAAACCTAGAGTTGACAATTTTCTGGAATTTCTTGATTTTAGCTATTTCTTACGATATGCGCTTTTGACCCTTAAATAACTCAGAAAGCAGTTGAGTCAGTGAATTTGAGTCGGCATCCACAGAGTCAGTATCACCCGTCTCATCGGCAATGAACGAACCACGTAGACCAGTGTTAGTCTTGTTTAACTTAAGAGGTCCCGGATTCACCTCTTCATGGCCGGAAAAAAGAAGCTTGCTAAGGAAGACTCTAATGCCAGATAAAAAAAAAACAGAATATTAGAGGTACAAGGCAGCCTGTGTGGGCGAGACAACAGCAGCATGAAGCGATTTTTCGAACAAATGCACTTCGCATTCGGCAGGTATCATACCTGCGTAAAAAGCAGAAAACGGTTCAGCATTCTGCCAGCGCTGCTGTGAACTCGCCCACTGAAGAAGGGTGGCGTCGTCGATGTCCTTATATGCCCTGCCGACGATGTCACTGATTCAGGTAGGTCGACGATTGGAGCAGTCAGGAATATCAGGTGACGAGGCGATGATCAGAGTTGAACTATCTCCAGTTATGTAGATAGGGCCGTTCGTGCCACCAAGATCTGAGCTGTGCACGGGCCAAAAGTCAGTGAGGTGATTCGTTCCATTGCTTTCCAGGCGAAGAAATTCAGCAGAGTCGATGATAGGAATGGTGAAGCAGGCCAAACAGCGCGTAAAAAAACAAAAAAAAAACGGTTCGGCATTTCGCTAGTGCTACTGTGAACTCGTTATAAGTGGCTGGCTTTGGAGAGGTCTAGGTCTATATTACCTCGAATATTACTTATCTGTAAGTTCTCCAGAGAGAATAACAAGGAATAGGTACCCAACTATATAGAAAGAGAGAGAGAGAGAGAGAGATAAAGATGCAAGGAAAGGCAGGGAGGTTAACCAAACGCACATCCGGTTTTCTACCCTGCTCTGGGGAAGGGATAAAGGGGAGAAAAGAGGTTGCAGATAGATGAGAAGGTACACACAATCATGAGCACACTCGGGGAGCAGACACAGTCTGCAGGCGGTCGCTAAGAAAAAATTTAGAAAAAGACATAAGCTCATTCTCACATTATGGGAAAGCTCAGGCAGGACAAACTCGTGGAGGAAGAAATATTGAACATAGCAAACGCGGAACAGGAGGCGGTATTCTCAAATAGAAACGCAGATGAACATTTCCCATCACGTTTCATGGCGCAATAAACCAGGATTGAAGTGGGAAGAAGTGCTTTTTCTGCATAGTGCGCAATGGAGTCTTAAGCCGGCAATAAACTGGCGAACTGTTGATTGGCTTTTTTTTTCTTACACATTATTGCTTTTTTTTTATCTTACTCGCTTTTGGTCATGAAGTCGTTATATTTGAGTGTCAAAGCACATAATTTATTGGCTTTTTTTTCGGCGTTAGGTTCACAATTTCGATTGGGTATTGGGTTCTTTTGAACCGTAGTAATGGGACAATGTTTACGTGTTTTTGAATATTCCTATCACTTCGGTGTGCTATTATTGCCGCATTTACAGCCTTGTTATCCTAGCTCCAGTCGTTTTCAAATATTCTCATCATTCCAAAGTTGCCATCAGAATTTTTCTTAAAGCCGCTGACTTCGGGTGATTTTTTTACCGGATAGCAGTTGTAATGCCGAGAAGTGATGCCATTTACATGCTTATGACATGATTTTACATCTTCCTGCCTGTTTTCACCTTTGTTTAAATTGGCGTTTCGACTCTGGTATAATTTTTTTATGTTACACTGGGCTTTACCAGAAAGTAATTTGACCTGAGCACTCATCTTATACCCGAGTCAGATGTAATGCTAATAATATTCATTTTCAAACATTTTTGTTTACAGCACGCCTAATGAGAATGTAAGCCTGCTTCAACCCGCTAGTGCGTGTGCGTAGTTAAAGGATACGCTTCAGCAGCATGCCGAACAAAATAGACATGGGTTGATGAGGGCAGCGAGTTGGGTGGGTTTGTGAAGATGCAGAACTTCTAATTGTTAGCGCCGAAATATACGGAGGCAAAAGGAAGATACTGTGCCAATTTTGTCTACGTCTCTTTTTTTTCTCTCCGTATTTTTTGGCGCCAAGATTTTGAAGACATCGGTTATTGAAGCTTTAGTAATATCTGGGATTTCACGCGTCAGAAGTACATGATTGTGAGAGACACTGCAGTGGATGTCTCCGGAAGTTTTGTTTACCACGTGGTGTTCTTTAACATGTACTCACCTCGCACTGTACACGGGCCTCTAGGATTTTGTCTCGAAAGGTGACCACCACGATCGGGATCGAACCCGTGACTTTCCGTTCAGCAACCGAGCACTGTAAGCGCTACACCAGTGGTTGGTCATTGTATTTTTTCACGCACAGATATATAAACAAACGACAAAAGAGGCACAGAAAGCGAGATAGGTCTAGCGACATGACTGGACATCATTTTGTGAGGGGGGGGGGGGTGTTAAAAGATTCGAATAATGAATGTGGAGAGCGAAAGAAAGTACCACATGACAGATGACAAATACTATAGTTTGGGGAAATGAGAATAGAAGAAAATGAATGGCCACGATGACCTCAGACAACTGAATAAATAACGTAGCTTCCTTAAGGTAGAAGAAGCGTACTTGAACAGCGGGGCAGCGTCACCTCGACAGAGTACAACGAGAGCGTTCACTTACTGAGGAGCGCTCGGAAGACAATCACACGAAATGACGATGATGAAAAAAAGTTAAATGTCGTAATGCAAGAAAACAAGAACAAAAAATGGCAGCATATCCTCGGAGTGAATGATGAAGAGTGGGGCGAAGCATCCGTCCGTCCATTCGTTCTTGCTTTCGTCCGTCCATGCGTGTGTCTGTGTGACCGCCCGTGCGTTCATCCGCCCGTCCGTGCGTGCGTCTGTTCGCGCGCCCGCACGTCCATCTGTGCGTCCATCCTTGAGTTCATCCATGCATCTGCTCCTGCGTCCGTCTAAGCGTCCATTAGTTAGTCCGTGCAGCTATCCGTGCGTTCGTTCATGCATCTGTCTGTGTGTCCGTTCGTCCACCTATTCAACACTCCAAGAACCACCATCTCGCATATTTCATCATATATTCCTCATATAGAAGCACCGCCATTCAGCGGACATTCCAAGGAGGCACACGCACACTTTCTTACGGCTTGCGCTTCGTGTCTATTCCCCATCTTAACCACATCGAGTTCATGATATATACTACTTCACTTTATTCATGGCACTGCAGCCCAGCGCTCGCTAAACCTTTCTAAAACCAAGGAGGTTACGCCCCGCGAGTATAACGTAGCAACCCTTTCTTCTCAGATGGTGCTCAATGTACATGCCAATGTCTGCTTAGGGGGAATGAGAGACAGGAGAATTCGGCTTTTAGTTAACGCACACGCTGCGAAAATTTTATTGTTCACCAACGCACAGAAGAAATCTTCCCCCGGCACCACCTCGGAGGTCAAAATTTAAGACTGGTTACGCGCTACTACTACGACTACGAGGGACGAACGGGTGCCGCTATAAAGAGCTTCGCCCCTAAAAGACCTTTCTCTGTCAGCTATTTCGCGTAATTTTAGATTGTTTGCGTACGTCAAGGGTATTTACTTCGAAATTCGTAGCATGTTTTGGATTCCAAGCATTTACACGTAGTGCAAATGTGACTGACCTTGGCCACGGAGACATCATATCTTTATTTATATAGATAATAAATGTCTCACCTTTCTGCATTTAGCTTCTCTGTTGAGAAGAAATGATTAACGATTTAGAATACTAGATATTCTACTATGGGAGAGCAGAAAGCCGTCCCGCGAAAGATCTGTACGAACCACAGCAAGCAGTTTCGACCGCTAATGGGATTCAAACTTGGAGTGAAAAGGAAACAAATACTCATCGATGATGCTGCATATCACAGTAGAAATGGTCAAAGGGCCCACAACTTGCAGCACGCACATTAAAAAATATGCCGGGCTAGGCTCATTGTATCACCTATCATGACCCTCATATGTGCTCTAAATGTATCCCGTTGGGCCCAACGATTTTGCGCAAATTTCCGCTTCGCAATTTCACTGAATAGCAGAATTTATTGTCGTAACATGGCGGACAATTGCTTATTTTATTTATTTTTTTTTCTTTCCCGCTAAACAAATCTCGATGGGAGCACTTTGCCAAAACTATCCCCCATCAACGTGTAAAACAAAGCTTTTATTCTTTTTTCTAACCTAGAAAAAGAAAATCGCTGAGACAGTGGAACACAGAAAAATCAAGAACGCCTTGGCCCATTTTTTGTTAAAGTTAAAAACTATTATTGAGGCAAAAGCTTTGCATGCCTCATCGAAAGCGAAAATTGACTGTTGGCACCACCGGCATCAGCAGGAGTAATAAAAGAAGGCACCACCACCGAAGGATGTCATCGTAACGTTACAGATCACCAGAATTTATACCGTCGCAGTGATATTCATCACTTAACGCTATTTCATACGATCACGTCATTCCATATCATTGTTTCGCAATCTAATGTTAGTGAATCACTGCGGCTACTTTTGACTACTTGAGATGACAAAAGGTTGAAATGCCTTCAATCTTGGAAGAAAACATTTCTTGACAGAAAGAGGTTTGTGGCGCAGGGCTAGCTAGGTCAGAAAGTTTCATCTGGAAGTCCTATCTGTGCTCAGCCTAGGACACCACAGGCCATTGCCGAGCTGAATGTCCTGTCGATCAAACTGATCTGATCACCAATGAGGGATATCGCTCACCAGTAACTCCTCGCACCACTCCGCACTCACTTCTTCAACGATCTTGGAGGGGGTGCGAAGCGACTTTAGGCGCAGAAGCTTTTCCAAGAGGGATGAAGAAACATCAGAACATCGAATGAACGAAAAAAAATTCGCAACACCCCAAGTACCTTGCGAATTCATGTTATGCGAAACATGCGTATGCGAGGTTAATGTGGTATATATTTCTTTTATGGAGCGAGAATTTTTGACGTGGTGCTCAATATATGTACAAATCCACGCAAATACATACGTTAAACAACCAAGTACGTTTAATATCAGCAGTTGTTTTCAGTTGCGTAACAATGCCAACAGAAACGTGGATATTAGAAACACCAGAAGCGGTAAGGGGATACGAAGCGCTGGTGTTTGTACCGGGGCTTAAGAGGATGGTAGCCCTCAACACTGCTATGCAAATCAACCTCAGCAGATGGCGCCTCGCTACAGATGACCTTAACACGACATGAAGGCTGTATCATATGAATGCTAGGGTTCGATTTCTGCGGCGGCACTGACGTTTAATCTTCGAATTCGTCCGGTCGACATTGCCTACGTCAGCGTTTTGTTAACGCTCAAGTGTTCAAATTACCCTTATGTGTTCTGAACATTCCTGTGAAGATATAAAATATCTATCACCTGTGGCACATACCCGCATACCAGTGGCACATATGTACCCCTGGGTATGTGCTACTCTTTTTTAAAAAGTATTTGATGACGTACGCGACGAGATTATGACAATAACCATGTCATGACCAGCGCGTTGTATTCGTCAAAGCCGCTTACCATCCCGTACTAAATTTGGTGTACCCCAAGTAAAGGTGGTGATAATGAGAACACCCACACGTAGGTCAATAGACAGACAGATAGACAGATAGATAGATAGATAGATAGATAGATAGATAGATAGATAGATAGATAGATAGATAGATAGATAGATAGATAGATAGATAGATAGATAGATAGATAGATAGATAGATAGATAGATGCCAAAAGTTCTTGCAGTACGCAAAGAACTACTTCACATTTAAAATTAGATGGCTTTCGCCCTAATGTAATCTTAGAGGAGTGCTCAAGGGTCCCTATGAGTTTTATTTCGGGGGCGAAGCTTCTGATAGTCAAGGCATGTCCGTTGTTGTTGTGCGTCATAGCCGCCGCTGACGATGACGATGATTTTGATGAGGGACGATGATGAACAAGCGCGTTTCATACCACACATTCTCTTTCTGGCATGACGGCTCAGCAAGTGCGAGGTACCCACTACCCACCACGACGATGACGATGAGGCTCATAGTGATTAAAAAAAGCTCATTCCAGACCACACATTCTCTTTTTGCTATCACGGCATAGAACATGAAAGGTACCCACTGTACCCCATGACGATGACGCTGTCGACAACGAACGTAATGACGGTGATGGTCACGGACAACGACTGGCTTGTGCAGTATATAACGTCTGAGTGTTCTCTAATGTGCGTTTTCTATGACTGGAAACAACTAAACACCACCAGAGGAGGTGCCCTGACTTCGCATTTACCAACTTCAAGCTATATGCGATGCCACAAAGCAGTATTACTGAAGGCAAGCCAAAATTCACAACACAGCACAACATAACTGCCATGTCCAATAAACACTTTATATGGTTGTACACCACTCGGCTCTGATTTACATGCGCCAGTGCTCAATCTCACGCGTGAATATTTATGGTAACACCGAACGATCCCACTATTTTTCCCACTCATCATCTTTCACTTCGTAGATATTCTGTGTTTTTTTTCGCGTGTGTGTGTGTGTTGAAGCTAACCTTAACTATCTGGACTGAATCTCTAACTTTAGAAAAACACCAGGTGCTGTTATGTCTTATATGCCGTTACTTCATTGGAGAAAGTGACACGGTGGCTTTAGTATAACATTGCTTCTTGGTGATGGCATTTATATTCTTTTTTCTTTTATAGAATAACCCAGCTAACGTTAGCTGAGGTAAGCATATGGCCTCTCTGGTTTGTTAAACTACATGTTCCTCATTATACGAGTCACTGATGAACAAGGACAGTGTTTTTTCCTGAAGGTAATCTAATGAGTACTGCTCAATCGGTGTGTTGTAAGCGCTGGTTCTATTTTCTAACAAAAAAACAAGAAGCTTGAGTAATGCTCGATACCGCATTTCACTTCCTTGATCTAAACACTCAGGACACTTATATTATTTCTGTCGCCTTTGAAAGACGTAGGCAGATCCTATGCCTGTTGTTTTTTTATAGTTTTGAGTGGTATTGTAGTGGCTGTATATACTGTATTCGCCTCCCTCATTATGTTTTATTCTTTTTACAGGTGAGTTGATGCCTTGCTGATCAAAAGCGGTGAGTCTTAAGCAGTTACCTCATGAATGTTTTAGCCTTTCATTTCATATTGTGATGTGTTAAAGAAGAACAAAAAAGAGGATTATTCTCTTGTTGATAAAATATTCTGTTAAAATTCAAAAGCACCACACTTGCTGAGAGAAGACGCTTGTTAGCAAGAACATGCGCAAAAAAAAATTGTGGATGTGCGGCACCAGCCTTACCACACAAGTTGCCGCTACGTTATAGATTTGAGCTGCGTCTACGTTTCGCTACGTAGTTCTTAAAAGGGAAGGTGAAGTGCATTGCCTTTTGATGAAGCAAGAGGCTTAAATCCCAAATCGTAGGAAATTTTGTTCAGACTAAGAGGCTAGAATAGCATTGGAAAACTTCGAAATACCCGCCACGGTACTCTTGCCGCTAAAGCGGCTGAGCCGCTGTTCGTGGGATCGAATCCTGGCCACGGCGGCCGAGTTTTCGATGGAAGTGAAAATGCTTGAGGCCCGTATGCTTATATTTAGGTGCACGTTAAAGAACGGCTGGTAGTTGAAATTTCCGGAGCCCACCACTACGGGGGTCTCTCATAATGATTAGGTGGTTTTTGGACGTTAGACCCCAATAAATGCAAACTAGAAATTCATGACGTCACCATCAAATATTTTGGCAGGAATGGCAGGAGTAGATTACGCCACTTAAGCTACGCGCGCCACACTCGCGCTGTGGTGGCTCTAAGTCATTTCGACGGGGGTGAATTGCCTTTTTAAACATGGTGACGTAAAGCCATGACACCTTCGCTTGTCGCGTGTTCATAAAACTTCACGGGCCTTCTAGTGGGCTCTATTACCACTCATGCACCAAAACCAAGACTGCTGTAAAGTCGAAGACAAGAAAAGAAGGGAAAGGGTACAGCACAGTGCTAAAAATGAGTAGAGGAGTGAGGAGATTTGGGCGTCGGTGGCATACAGGTGGTTAAACGAACAGAAAGTACCTTCAGTGCTAAACCATGCCCATTTTCATTCATATCTGCACCATTTAGCATTTCTTTCTTGAGGCTTCCTCTCCACTTCGCCTATAGGAGGCTAACTGAGTCGAAGCTGCGCATAAATATGTATTACAGTTACGCGACACCAGAAAAAAAATTAACAGCTGCAGCTAATCTTTGTGTAACATTAATGATTGCGGCTATCGCACTCATGGCTATGCCCTGGCGTAGAAACTAGTACGTTCTCCCATCTCATTAGGTCACCCAGAATAAACTCCATGCGCAGCTTATGCATCAATAGCTGCTTATATACGTCGGCTTTGCCCGAGACGCAAGAAATACATGGGCCATATGTGCTCCAGTGCTACAGTGTGTCTGATTCCCATCTAATCATTCGGTGGTGCCAGCGAATCAGCCGAGACTTCGCCGCCGCACGCGTTGTGATTCCGCTCCGCTAACCACTCATGCCGTACCGAGAGGTCACGCTCGTGCTAGCCTTTTGTTTCTCTCTCTACCTGTTCTCTTAACTCGCTTGCTTTGGCAGCTCTATTTAGGGCAGCAGAAATCGCGTCCTTTGCTTTCCCCAACCTCTCTTCGTCCGGGCAGTTCCGACCTATAGACGTGTAGATGCGCTCGTGCGCCACGCGTGATATATGTGCGCACCTAATGGTCGGCCGTTGCAGCGGCTGGAAGCAAGGAGCCACCACTCGGGAAGCACGCAAGAGAAAATATCCCCATTTCTTTCTCTCTCACAGCCCTCGGTCATAAAGGTACGTACACCCCAACCCACACCTTCAGCACACACGCCACATTAAGCATGCGGAACATGCTTTTCTCTGGTTTTGAGCTCTTCGCTTGTGCCGGCATGATCTCGGGCACAAAAAGTAAATCAAGACTGAAAACACGAAGAATAAAAAAATCTAGTATATGTCGCGCTTTGTGGGAATGAATTCGATTCAACACAGTCACCGACTGATTGTTCATATGTCATGCTGTCTTAATGTCATGGCCCTGCCGCGGCGGTCTAGTGGCTAAGCATACTCGGCTGCTGGCCCACCGTTCGCGGGATGAAATTGCGGCTGCGGTGACAGCATTTTGGATAGAGGTGAAAATGCTGTAAGCCCGTGTGCTCAGATTTGAGTGCACGTTAAAGGACCCCAGGTGGTTCGAATGTTCGGAGTCTTCCACTACAGCGCCTGTCATAACAATGGTGGTTTTAGGACGTTAAATACCACATGTCTATCTATTATCTCACGTTATGTCATAATGACATCGTGAGCTTTAATAATAATAATAATAATAATAATTGATATCCCCAAACCACCATATCATTATGGTAGATGACATATGTGGGGGTCTCCGAAAATTTCAACCACGTGTGGTTTTTGAATATACATTCAAACCTCAGTAGACACGGGCTTCAAGCATTTTCGCCTCCATCAAAAATTCAGCCACAGGAGCCGGGATTCGATCCCGCTACCTGCGGGTCAGCAGCCGAACACTGGACCCTTACAAAACCGTGGTGGATATACGCGGGTACGTCAAAAGTTTTGGAGATATGCAGCATCTTGATAATTTTTTCACCACTAAGGTTATAGACGTAGCAGGATGCCGACGCAGTTGGCCATCCATTTTCACATTTCATTAGACCTCAGAGGCTTTCTGTTAAGTAGATATTTTACCAGATTTTTCGCCAATGTCTACAGATAAGCAATACCGTTACGTCAAGCCAGCAAGCATTATTTCACGCAAACTTCCTAAGTTTCCCGTTCTATACCAGAGCCCGAATTTCTCGTATCGCTATTACAGTCCTCCTTTCCATATTTACAAGGCTTGCGAAGCGCCTAGCAGTCGGAGAAGAAAAAAAAAAACCTAGCCACAAAGACAAACAGTGTACTTATGCGGGTCATAAATTACTCAGACTAATATGCATTGAAATAGGCACCTAGAAGCGAGCACAGTGCTAAGTAACGCGACATTATGCGACAGAGATAGAGTGAGGGACTTAGGTAGCGAGGGAAACCAAACAGAGTAAGTCCAGTCGGTGGCTGCTAGCACAACGCAATTATATGTCCGTGCACATGAATAATGCACATTATTTATAGTTGTCTTTTTCTTAGTAACAGGCAGTCAGGTAGGCAACACTTTGCGGGATAATAGGAGCAGGGAAAACGAGAGCGGTAACTCCAAAGGTAAGAATGCTCCAAGTGGTCGCTTCACTATCTTCGAAGTGCACATTCCTGACGTATTATGGTCTAACATTTTCTACCTGTACTATTTATGTTTTGTTTTATACTTTTCGTTTTTTTTCATTACAACTGTCACTTTGAATCTGCTGGTGGGGTTATGTTTCGGAGTAATTCATAGGTTCCGTGCTAGAGAAATATAGAACACTGTAAATCGCGAAGCCCAGATTGTTTTAGAGAAGTGACGCTATACTGTAGTATGAGAGTCGTTCCAGAAAATATTGTTTTTTGCAGACGTCGTCTGTGTAGCTAAAAAGACTTTAGTAAAGTTCAGTTTTTTTTCTTTCCGTGTTGAAGCGCCTTACATACGCATGCTAAACGTGGTTAAATGGGCTTATCGCAGTGTGTATAATTTTTTTATTGCAGGCGCCGTAATCGAAGAGAAACACATTTCTTTTGCTGTTATTTTCTAGATCAGGTTTACGTGCAATCGACGATGGCGTGACATTTCTGCGTGATTGGTTCTTCCAGGTTAAACAAACGGTCATTATTATGAGGTAATTGTCTTCGGTTTTTCATATTCTTCAATGTCTCACCCACTGTACCAAGAGAGCCTTCCGCCAGTACAACGCTTATCTATTTAAGTAAAACCTTTTAAAACCAAAGGTCCAAAGTGTTTCAAGCCTGAATTTAGAACCAGAAGTTGAAAAGCAGCAAGAAAAATTGGGGGACCCTTAAGCTTCGTCTTTAAGAGTTGAACGCGATAGCGAAATCCAGCCCCTAGTGCACCCTTCAACCTCTAAGTGCATACTTATTCATATGTTTTGTTACATACACACGCGCGCACACAAACACGCACACATCTACAAAGAAGGTTGTATCAGCACGTGCGTTCGAATGGCACATACAGGTTGTTGATCTAAAGCTAGATCGCATGGCCTCCAAGATACACGCCACCTGCTTGCCATCTCGGAGGCCATAAAAAGTCTGACAATGCCTCGCAGATGGCTGCACATCATCAAGCATTTTCTGTTTCCTTGATCAACGCCTGCGGAAAGGCATGATATGTTTTCCACTAGATGGACATAGTTGTCCATTTTTAGAGCTGTTTGAAAGTTCTTGTGTGTTTTAGCGGCGATGGTTCCGCTATGTCGGTGTTTTCCGACGTAGTTTAAGGTCTCCCAAATGCGCCTTCATATCACCGAATGGGCTCATTTTCGTCGTGACATCTGTCAAAAAAATTACGTTAAAGGGGCCCTAGAACACTTTTTCAAGTAACCATGAAATAAATTCAATAGAAGAGCTTATTGTCTCACGAAATCACCACAAAAAATTTAAGAATCCGTCCAGTGCGAGAGAAGTTACAAGGGTTTTTTGTCGCATGCTGCAATCGCAATCTCTCTTCCCTCGTCCTGACGAAAGCACTGGAAGCTAAGCAGGGAGTGCTAGCCGGGGCAAAGAAAGTATATCACCCTCGCCTCATGAACTTGAGCACTTTTTTCTTCGAATGCACGTTTGTGTGTGTGTGTGTGTGTGTGTGTGCATGTGTGTGTGCGTGTGCGTGTGCGTGCGTGCGTGCGTGCGTGCGTGTGTGTGTGTGTGTGCGTGCGTGCGTGCGTGCGTGTGTGCGTGTGTGCGTGCGTGTGTGTGTGTGTGTGTGCGTGTGTGTGTGTGTGTGTGTGATCGGACGTGCACGCGTGGAAAAGTAGCGGCCTCCCGCGGCAATTTCTTATAACGAGCTTTTCCGCTCACGGACAATTTTTCGCTCATAACCAACGGGACCAACGCCGATTGCGGAATTTCTGTGAAACGAGCTCTCTAATGCTATCGCGCTAAAATGGTAATAGTGCCAACTGGGAATTGGTTCATAAGTAGCTGGTTCGACGCATAGTAGCCACTAACGGCAACCATTGGTGGAATAGCTGGTGGTATCCATGTGGGATATTTGGGAGCTCCGTGTCCTTTATTGGGTCGTCGTTAACTCTTGCAGCAGATACGAAAAAGTCTAAGGCCCAAAAAGTGTCCAATTCTCAAACTGATTCATTATTATTTATACTGCACCCACGGCGTGACCAATTTTTAAGTTCTTCCTTGACGGGTGCAGCGGGCTGAGGCACTGCGGGCTCTACCCTTCCAGCAGAGTCGAGATCGCTTGCGCTCTGCGACTGCATTCGCTATCGCAGAAGGCTAGGAATAGGTCTTCTAATGTGATATAAAAAATTGGCAGATCCCACGTATATTGGGAATCGATGATATGCGAAGCACGAAGCAGGAATGTTGATATGTAACTATAAAATCAGCACAATGTTACGAGGTGGAGGTAAATGATGCCGTACATGACTTACGTGTCATGATTATCATGTTTGATGTGTCGTTTACCTTTGCCATTAATCCACGTCACGTGATACCAAATTTAGTATATGCGGAGCTAGCGAAACAGACACGAGCACGCTATGAGCGTGATATGTTGTCATTTACTTATTGAGACGCTTGTCAGCATTATCAACTTTGCACCAGTCATATACTTTTTTTAATCCATTGACGCCACATAACACTAAGTTTGGTACTTGTGGAGTTACCAAAACGGCTGCGAGTGCATCATGAAGGGCCCAATATACTCTAATGTAGCCTTGACGCGCGCGCACGCTGGACACAGTGACGCTACGTTAGCAAAACGCAAGCATTCCATAGCGTGACGCCAGGCGCGACCAGCGTCCGTCGGCGCGGCCCAATGGCATCCGGCGTCAAATGCGACGTGCTGCATTTCGCGCCGATGCGTTACCCAGACAACAACACTGCGTCTCCCTCTTTTCGTGACGGAGGGACGCCAGATGAACTTAAACGGGCATGCGTCAAAGGAACGCAGCGCGGCGCGCGCCTGCTAGTATATGGCAGGACCGGCGCCTGGTGTGGCAACAACGGCGTGACGCGACGAAATGAATGCCGGAGAGCACGCGCGCCGCGTAACGTCGAAGTGTATTGGCGCCTTGACTGTGGCATGTAGTCATGTACTCACATGACACACATCTCATGATTATCGTGCTTGCACCAGGCAGATACCTTGATCATTCATTGGCGTCACGTAATACCAAATTTGGCATATGTGAAGCCAGCGAAACGGCCGCGAGCGCATCATCAGTGTGACATGTAGTCATGTTGTTACGTGGCACGCATGTCGTGACTATCGTGTTTGGATGTGTCATTTACCTATGTCGTCCGTTAGCGTCACGTAATACCAAGTTTGGTACATGTGAAGCTAGTGAAACGGCCGTGAGCGCAACATGAGTATAGCATGTAGTCATGTTGTCACATGCCATGCATCTCATGCTTATCATGTTTGCACCAGTATCATATCTTCGTCATGCCTTCACGTCCTGTAATACCAAATTTAGTATAAGTGAAGCTAGCGGAACGGCCGCCAGCGCATTATGAGCGTGGCATGTAGTCATGTTATTACATGACACGCATCTCATGATTATCTTGTTTGCACCAGCCACATACCTTCGTCATGCATTTACAAACCGTAATACCAAATTTGGTGTATGTGACGCGAGCGAAACGGCCGCAAGCGCATCATGAGCGTGGCATGTAGTCGTGTTGTTACATGACACGCACGTCATGATTTTTATGTTAGGGCCGTTCGCTTGTGTTCGGCATGCAATCACGTCATACCATACCAGTTTTGCAACTTGTCATGTGAACGAAACCACCGCAAGAGCTGCAGGACCATGAAATATAAATCATGACATTCATGACATACATGTCATGATTTTCATTTTATGACTAGTCAAATACGGTCTTCATACAGTTATGTTATGCCATACCAAGTTTGGTATCGATAGCATTATCGAAATGGCCAGGAGAGTTAAAAGTCGTAGGCGGCCAGATAGATAGATAGATAGATAGATAGATAGATAGATAGATAGATAGATAGATAGATAGATAGATACGCTCAAAGTTGCCGAAGTTTGCTAAGAAGGGCTTCGCATTTAAGAAAGTGGGCAGTTTCACACTAATTGTACGAAGCGTGAAGAAAACTGCGGAACTCGGCAGCCTTTTTTGGTTAGTTGGTTGGTTGGTTGTTCCTCATAGTCGTGGCACAACCTAACACGGGGGATTGGCCATGAAACAGATGGTACCTCATTTTTGAGATTTTCTATTATTTTCGTCCCTTTCTTTGTCCTTATCTTTTCCATTTATTTCTTATCTTTTTTTTTTCCTATGTTGAGTTATTTGCATTTCCGTTCCTATTTTATCTCTTTCTCTATGTAATTTTCTATTTCTTGCTAGCTTCCTTGTTTTTTCGATTTTCGTGCGTGGTTCGGCCTACGTTGTGCCAAGTGACGACAGAATACGAGAGCATACGACAGCCGGGCCCCGTAAAGTCCATCGCACTTAAAGAAGTGGGAAGATGCCTGGGATTGTGGGAAACCATTCCATGCAGAGTAGTGAGAAAGCAGCAAGCTAAGCTAGTTATTTTATATGCCAAGGTTCTTATGATCGAGCTTAATCCAGCGTGCGGCGTGACTACCCCTACTGCACATGTGCGTCCCCTGCCCCTGTCTCTCTCCTCTATTACGCTTCCCCCTATCTCGCCTCGCAACGGCGACGCTGGCACCGTCTGCTAGCAAACGCTCGCTCTCACCTATCTTTCCCCGCGACGTTCGAACACCCAATACGCTTGCGCGCCCCCTCTGCTCCAACATTTCTCCCTTCCCCGCCTCGCAACGTCTACGCAGGCAGCGTCTGCTAGCGAGTTTTTTTTTTATTATTGAAAACACCGACTCCTCGCGCTATGCGACCGTTCACTGGATCTTCACCTCCACCGTAGTGACAGTAGGAGATCTCTCCTGCGCGTTGCTGAACAATGAAAAATTGTAGCGTCATTATCATAGCACACCATTCCTTCATTTTTTATTTTCACATGCATTGAAACGCTCCACGTTTTCGAACTCGTCAGCGTTAGGAGGGAAGGGGGCGTAGGGTAAAAAAGACGCTTCATATAAACGCTGAAACCTCCCTCCACCAAGCAGCAATTGCATGAATATTCAAACTTTAAGGTATACATGTGTCGTGTTTGTAATTTCTTTTGTGGATGGAGGCGGAAATGTTGTAGGCCCGTGTGCTCAGATTTGGGTGCACGCTAAAGAACCCCAGGTGGTCTAAATTTCCGGAGCCCTCCACTACGGCGTCTCTCATAATCATATAGTGGTTTTGGGACGTTAAACCCCACATATCAATCAATTTCTTTTGTGAAGAGGGGGCAGGGTAAAGAAGACGCTTCATATTAACGTTGAAACCCCCCTCCACCTCGCACCAATTGCAGAAATATTCTAACTGCAAGGTATACATGTGTCGTGTTTCCAATTTCTTTTGTGGATGTTTCGAAGTGAAATGATGGACGATATACGTCAGTGTTTCGGGGAAACAGATCTCATCTAAGCACGTGAACTCACTTATTGATAATAAAGCAGTACGATTTCGCATATGTGCAAGTGGAGCAATATGATGATGAAGCAATATTCACGAAGAAAAAACTTACAAAATGTATGATAAACTTCACTCATAAAGCTAACATTTCCGTATACAATAAGGAATTGACAGCGCACGTACGTGCGAAAGAAATACCGGCAATCTCGACGTGGCAACTTGCTTTTCCTTTCTTTGCCATCATCTACGGGAGAACTATATATATGCAAATTAGAAAAGAACGTTTCCAGTGGTTTAATATAAAGGGTCAAAATGACATCTGTTCAGCACACGCGACTATTTAAATGCGCACGAAATGATGCATGTGAATTTTCCTAAATCCCCCTTCAACCAGTCCGTGATTGCTGGTGCGAAGAGTGGGAGGGGAAAATAAAGAAGTCATCGCCAGTTTGTGTCGTTACTGGCAACCGTTTCAGGCAGTTTATTGGCCCAATGCGTCGCTTTCAGTTTTATTACCCCGTTGAAACTTTCATTTTTAGGGGCGAAGCTCCTCATAGCAACACACGTTCGTCCCTCGTAGCCGTTGTAGTGTGTACCAAGAATAACGTTTTGACCTCCAAGGTAGTGCCGGTGAGAGATTTCTTCTGTGCGTTGTTGAAAAATAAAAAAAATAGTGCTCAATGTACATGTCATTGGCTGCTAATGGGGAATGAGAGACAGGAGCCTTCGGCTTTTAGCTAACGCGCACGCTGCAATCTCCATTAGCAGCCATTGGCTTGTACATTGAGCACTATCTGACAAGAAAGGGTTGCTACGTCATACTCGCTGGGTGTAACCTCCTTAGTTTTAGAAAGGTTTAGCGAGCGTTGAGCCGCAGTGCCATGAATACAATGAACTAGTATATACCATGAACTCGAGGTGGTTAAAGGTGGGAAGTGGACCCGAAGCGCAAGCCGTAAGAAAGTGTGCGTCTGCCACCTCTTGTTTAGTCCTTGGAATGTCCGCTGGATGGCCGTGCTTCTATATAGGGAAAAGAGTTACTATATATGCTACCTTTCGGTAGCAGAGTTGCGCCAAGGTACGCCATCTTGGGTTCAAAAGTTTTGCGGGAAAGCCACTCACCGCCCGCGTAGGAGCAACGCTCGCGCTCCCGAGTGCTACATAGTCTCTCAATATTGAGGGATTATGGTGCTAGCGTTGCTTTATTTATTTTCTCGCTTTCATTAAACTTTTTAAAGTATGAGTGAAACTTGGTTGCACCGGTCACACCTAGAAGCCTTGATTTGATGTTTACGCTCTTGGTATGTAATAATAAAACTAAGTGCGTAGTTCGTTGAACCAGTGAGAACCATATTTATGGTTGGTTGCACTACCTTCGCCTTTTCCGCTGTTTTTCCCATTTACAATTATGAAATTATTTTTGCACTTTTGAACGCAGTCGAACCAATTAGGAATGAAATTTATTCGTCATGTTGGACTGATTCATTAACACTGTGTGAGGGAGCCAGGTGTAGTTGTTTCGCCTTCAACTGAATCGAGCTGAACAGCAGTCGAGAGTGCCCGTGCGACGCCCATATTGCCACGTTCCATTTCCCAAGCTTTTGTTATCGTCCCAAAACACCACACGATTCTCAGCGCAAACCGCGCCTGCAGTTTTCGAGAGGGTTCCGGACTGTAGTAGATCATTTCGATAAGATCACACCCACTGTGCGAATGGTACAGATTGTTCTGGAACGTACGCCGCCGCCAGCGGTAGCGCTAGAACATTCGACGGCGGGAGTATATATGCCGACGCGCTTCGCCGCTTGTCAGTTGTTGATCGAAGGCCGACGCTCCGTTCGCCGCTATCAGTCCGAGACTGCTATCTGTGCGAGACTGCTTCCTGTAATTGGACTTTCCGTTTACCGGGCACAGGTTCGCCCAAATAAACAGTTAAATCCCAACACGAAGTCTCCTGTCTTCGGCCACGTCACGACCCCGTGACATCTGGTGGAGGTGCTGCTTCGTTCATGTACCGCACGCCCCCGTCAAGCCGTGAACCCAGCCCACGTCGCGGAGAAGACACCGACGCCAACCAGGAGCAGCGAACAAGCCGCCGACAGCAAGGGCTACCACCGGAGTACGGGATTCTAGAAGACAAGGCGCGGAAGACCAAGGCCATGACCGCGACTGCAGCGACAATGACAACCGCCGCATCCCTGCCCACGATGGTCATGCATCAACCCAGGGAACCACCAATTTTCCATGGGTCATCGTTCGAAGACCCGGAGTCCTGGTTAGAAACATACGACCGTGTGGCCGCCCTCAACCACTGGGACAACGAAGAAAAGCTCCGGCGTGTGTACTTCTACCTGGAAGACACCGCAAGGACCTGGCTAGAGAATCGTGAGTCCTCGCTCCGAACGTGGGATGTCCTCTGCGGCGCATTTCTGCAAACGTTCGCGAGCGTCGCTCGCAAAGAAAGGGCCGCTGCTCAACTAGAGACCCGGGTTCAGCTACCGAATGAGAAGGTTGGAATTTTCACAGAGCAGATGACCCGCCTATTTCGTCACGCTGACCCAGACATGCCTGAGGAGAAGAAAGTTCGTTTCCTCATGCGAGGGGTCAAACAGGAGCTCTTCGCGGGACTAATGAGGAATCCACCGAACACCGTCCAAGAATTTGTATCCGAGGCGACCACCATCGGAAAAACCCTTGACATGCGCACCAGACAGTATAATCGTCGCCTGACTCCAGAATGCGCTGCTGCTCAAACCAGTGACTCCGAAAACCTGCGTGAAACGATCCGAGCGATCGTGCGGGAAGAGCTGCGCAAACTGTTGCCTTCGGCGCAACCTCGAGTGGATTCGATCGCCGACATTGTGCGAGAAGAAGTTCGGCAATCACTTCGAATTCCCCATAAACCGCTGCCCGAGCCAGAAACTATGAGCTACGCCGCTGCAGTGCGCCACAACGCTCCTCCCCGTCCACGCCAAAACGCCACCCCGTCGCACTTCCGTCGCCAGACACCACCGCCGCCACCACCCCCACCGACGACTTACCGTTCACCAGCGGGCCAGCGCAGTGCGCCGAGGAAAACCGACGTTTGGCGCACCCCTGACCACCGCCCACTGTGCTACCACTGCGGCGAGGCCGGGCACACTTACCGCCGTTGCCAGTACCGACTGATGGGACTGCGTGGCTTCGCCGTCGATGCACCACGTCCGCAGCCAGGAGAACGACCACGGGACATCGCCGACTACCTGACAGGAACTCGGTGGACACCACGAAGCCCTTCGCGTTCGCCGTCGCTCAGCCGCCGCACGTCACCGCACCACCGACAGTACTCTGGCCCAACGCGGGGCCGGTCTCCTAGCCCGTATCCGGGAAACTAAGGGCAGCAACCGGTGGAGGTGCGGTTGCTGTGCGACGAACTACCGAATATCCTCCGACGACGACGACGCCGCGACGGAGCTTTCCAAACACAACGCCAACCAGCCTGACGACGCAACATGGAAGCAGCGGAACAAGCCGACGCAGCCGTGACCCGACGCCACGCCCTAACTGTAATGCGAGACGGCGAACTAGCGACCTCGACGTTCTTATCGACGGCCACAGTGTGACCGCTCTCGTCGATACTGGAGCCGACTATTCTGTCATCAGTGGGTCGTTCGCCGCGAAGTTAAAGAAAGTTAGGACAGCTTGGAAAGGCCCTGAAATCCGCACAGCCGGAGGTCATCTCGTAACGCCTGCAGGAATCTGCACAGCGAGAGTCACCATTAACGGCCGTATTTATCCTACAGACTTCATAGTCCTACAGCGTTGCTCGAGAGATGTCATCCTTGGCTTGGACTTCTTATGCCTCCATGGTGCTGTCATCAACCTAAAAACAAAGTCGATAACGTTATCCACAGAAGAAGCACTACCGCCGCGCACGCCGTCTGGACACCATGCCTTGAATGTGCTGGAAGAACAAGTCACCATTCCGCCTCGCTCAAGCGTCATTATTTCAGTCGGCGCTCCTGAATCACCTGACTTCAAAGGCGTCGTTGAAGGCAGTCAGCATCTGTTGGTCACCCGAAATATTTGCGTCGCAAGAGGAATTGCAGAGCTGCGCGGAGGCAAAGCAACGGTTATGCTCACGATGTTCAGCAATGAGTACAAACATGTGAACAAAGGAACAACGGTCGCATACATCGAAGAAATTGTCGAAGCCACCAGTGCTTTCGCCCTCGCCGATTCTGCGGAACCTGCTCAGAGGAACCAAGCCCCTCCCATAGCTTTCGACGTCAATCCCAGACTTCCGAACGATAAGCAAGAACAGCTCAAGGCCCTGCTCCTGCAATACGAAGATTGCTTTTCGTCGTCATCGAAAATTCGGCAGACCCCAATCACGAAACATCGCATCATAACCGAAGAAAATGCCAGACTACTCCATCAGAGTCCGTACAGGGTTTCGACGCGAGAACGTGAGGCCATGAAGAGACAAGTTGATGAAATGCTGCGGGATGACATTATCCAGCCGTCCAAGAGCCCATGGGCATCCCCCGTGGTGTTAGTGAAGAAAAAGGATGGGACCCTACGTTTCTGCGTCGATTATCGCCGCCTGAACAAAATCACAAGAAAGGACGTGTATCCTCTCCCAGGAATAGACGACGCACTTGATCGGCTCCATAACGCCAAGTACTTTTCGTCAATGAACCTCAAGACTGGCTATTGGCAAATCGAAGTCGACGAAAGAGACCGAGAGAAGACGGCGTTTATAACACCGGACGGCCTCTTCGAGTTTAAGGTGATGCCCTTTGGCCTTTGCTCAGCGCCTGCAACTTTTCAACGCGTTATGGATACAGTACTGGCAGGATTGAAGTGGCAGACTTGCCTTGTGTACTTGGACGACGTCGTCGTGTTTTCCTCGAGTTTCGACGAGCATCTTCGGCGTCTTGAAGCTGTACTTCAAGCCATCAAGACTCTCGGACTCACACTGAAGCCAGAAAAGTGCAGATTTGCGTATGAAGAGCTCTTGTTTCTTGGGCACGTTATCAGCAAGTCTGGAGTTCGTCCTGATCCACGGAAAACAGCCGCCATCGCCGACTTCCCGCCGCCCACTAACAAGAAAGCCGTGCGCCGATTTCTGGGCCTGTGCGCCTATTATAGGCGGTTCGTGAAAAACTTCGCCCGCATCGCCGATCCTCTCACTAACCTTACCAAGGCCGACGTGGAGTTCAAGTGGGAAACGCCACAGGAACACACTTTCCAGGAGCTTAAACATCGCCTCCAGACGCCTCCGTTACTTGCCCATTTCGACGAATTCGCCGAGACAGAAATACATACTGACGCAAGCAGCGTAGGTCTTGGCGCCATTCTTGTGCAGAGGGCTGACGGACTTGAAAGGGTTATTAGTTACGCCAGCCGATCGCTATCCAAAGCAGAAGCAAATTATTCCACAACAGAAAAGGAGTGCCTCGCCATCATCTGGGCTACGTCGAAATTTCGCCCATACCTCTACGGCAGGCCCTTCAAAGTTGTGAGCGACCACCACGCCTTGTGTTGGCTGGCCACTTTGAAGGACCCTTCAGGTCGCCTCGCACGATGGAGCCTGAGACTTCAAGAATATGACATTACTGTCATTTACAAGTCCGGCAAAAAACACTCCGACGCCGACTGTCTCTCTCGTGCGCCTGTCGACCAACCGCTACCCGACGACCCGGATGACGACTACTTCTTGGGAACGATCACTACCGACAACTTCGCTGAACGACAGCGGGCCGACCCGGAACTTAAGGCCCTAATAGAATACCTCGAAGGCAGGACCGCCGAAGTCCCGAAGGTATTCAAGCGCGCACTTGCGTCGTTTTTTTCTACGAAACGGTCTTCTACAAAAGAAAAACTTTTCACCGCTTCGGGCTAAGTACCTCCTTGTGGTGCCTTCAGCTCTGCGACCAGAACTCCTGCAGGCCCTGCACGACGATCCGACGGCAGGGCACCTCGGTGTTTCTCGCACGCTCACGAGGATACAAGAAAGGTACTACTGGCCGCGTCTTACCACCGACGTCACTCGTTATGTGAGGACATGCCGGGACTGTCAGCGACGCAAGACACCGCCGACAAGGCCAGCGGGACTTCTGCAGCCAATAGATCCACCTTGCCGACCTTTCCAGCAGATTGGTATGGACCTACTGGGGCCGTTCCCGACGTCGGCTTTCGGAAACAAGTGGATCGTGGTAGCTACCGACTACCTCACCCGCTACGCCGAGACAAAAGCCCTGCCAAAAGGCAGTGCATCCGAGGTAGCTAAGTTCTTCGTCGAAAATATCGTCCTACGTCACGGCGCCCCGGAGGTCCTTATCACCGACAGAGGAACGGCATTCACTGCCGACTTAACTCAAGCGATCTTGGCATACAGCCAAACAAACCACCGCCGGACGACAGCGTACCACCCACAGACCAACGGCCTCACCGAGCGGCTTAACAAGACGATCGCCGACATGCTGTCAATGTACGTCGATGTCGAACACAAGACGTGGGACGCCATTCTTCCGTATGTGACCTTCGCATACAACACGGCGGTGCAGGAGACGACGCAGATATCTCCATACAAATTGGTCTACGGAAGGAGCCCGACAACGACGCTCGATGCCATGTTACCCAACGTCACCGACGAAGAAAACCTCGATGTGAGCGAGTACCTTCATCGCGCCGAAGAAGCCCGACAACTTGCGCGGCTCCGTATCAAGAATCAACAGACGACCGACAGCCACCGTTACAACCTTCGACGACGCTTCGTGGAATACCAGCCCGGTGAACGTGTTTGGGTGTGGACGCCGATACGCCGACGTGGACTAAGTGAAAAGCTTCTGCGACGGTACTTCGGACCGTACAGGGTGGTTCGACGTCTCGGCCCACTTGATTACGAGGTTGTCCCCGACGGCATCACGAACTCTCAACGACGCCGATCGCGACCTGAAGTCGTCCATGTCGCACGTCTAAAGCCGTTTCATGCGCGTTAAGAAACTGAAACAGTGTTTTTTTGTATCATTGTTGTATTGTAATTTATTCATTGTACTTTCTTGCATTATTATTGTACCTTCATCTTTAGTTAAAGCATCGAGATGATGCCTTTTTCAGAGGGGGGCAATGCCACGTTCCATTTCCCAAGCTTTTGTTATCGTCCCAAAACACCACACGATTCTCAGCGCAAACCGCGCCTGCAGTTTTCGAGAGGGTTCCGGACTGTAGTAGATCATTTCGATAAGATCACGCCCACTGTGCGAATGGTACAGATTGTTCTGGAACGTACGCCGCCGCCAGCGGTAGCGCTAGAACATTCGACGGCGGGAGTATATATGCCGACGCGCTTCGCCGCTTGTCAGTTGTTGATCGAAGGCCGACGCTCCGTTCGCCGCTATCAGTCCGAGACTGCTATCTGTGCGAGACTGCTGCTGTAATTGGACTTTCCGTTTACCGGGCACAGGTTCGCCCAAATAAACAGTTAAATCCCAACACGAAGTCTCCTGTCTTCGGCCACGTCACGACCCCGTGACAATATTACGCACGGCTCTGTATTACGCTCGTATTACAATCGCGGCTCACGACAGCTGATGTGAAACAACAGCCGATGTTAACCACGCTTGATGTGCCCGGAATCATCGTAGCGTTGCCTTCTCCGCAGTGCATTTGAACCACTTATGACCACGGGATGGCGCTTGGCGAATAGGGGTGCAGAAGTACTGTAGAGGGAGCGAGCGGCGCCCGGAAAACAGTGGCGCAACTCTGCTACCTAAAGGTAGCATATATAGTAAATATAATGGGGAATATATGATGAAAAGATGCGACATGGTGGTACTTGAAGTGTGAATAGATGGGTGAACGGACACACAGACAAATTCATGGATGGACGCATGAACGGACGCAGGGGTGGATCCATGGATGAACGCAGGGACGGACGCAAGAACAGACGCACGCACGGACGGGCGGATGGACGCATGGTTGGTTACACAGATGGACGCATGGACGGGGGGAAGCAAGAACAAATCGACGGACGAATGCTTCGCCCCACTCTCCATCATTCACTCCGTGAATATGCTGCCATTTTTTTCATAAATCTGCCTCATAGCTCAATGTGACGCTCACGTGAAGTAGAATGTGTTAAAATGGCAAGCCAGAAGAGGAAGAGAGCTGCATAGTGGACGTCAATCAGCGAATGGAACGGATAAACGACGAAGAAGATGGCTCCTTTAAGGAGATCGGCAAAGGGTTTGAAGAAATACATACTTTTGCATTAAAGAGAAGCGCCGCTGTGGGTTTTCTGCTAGAAAGTGCGTAGCATTTGTACTTCAAGAAAAGTTATGCAATAGAAGTTGTGTGAAAACTGCGTGAAAAGTAGGACTGACAACATCGTCGTCTGACTTTTTCTCAGAAACGCGCCGCGCAGGTCTCTGCGGTTACATTAAGCATTTGCGAAATTTCGTGCAGTAGGGTGTTTCATTTAGCTCTATTCTATCGTTATACCCTTGTATCGTGATATCACATTGAATTTTCGTGTACATGTATGCCAACATAATCATGTATATTAGAGCAAAGGTCTTCAATGTGACGTAGTGATGTTAGTCGTGAAATATAGATGTGCCGAAGTGTATATGCCCTGTTACTGGAATGGTATGAAGCCTTTGTGTTCTGTACATGCTGTAAATAAACTTTTTCTAAACAGGGTGACTGTTATTGACGCGCGTGACAATGAATTTGTTCTAAACAGAGTTCAGCGTCGTGCTGTACTTATTTATTGACGGCTTACTACTCTCCTATAGTTGAGTACCAAGCACTCAAAATCGTTATACATTCTTTCTAAACACAAGGTTTTGCATCCCCTGTCGGCACGAGCGGTTAAGCAGTACGTGCTTCTGCTCGCTGAGTGCACCTACCAAGTGCGGGTGGCACGGTGCTGTGCCGTCTTTAGAGGGAGGCGGCCCTGTGCTTCACGAAGTACTTGCAAAAGTACGGAAAGAGGTCTGGTTCGTTCTCCACCAAGAGTGACAGCGCCAAGGTGCAAAGAAGTTTTGGTGAATTGTGGAACCGTCCGGCAGTGTTTTTCATTGAGTCATGAGGGCAGATAACCATCGATTTTTAATCGTGGCGTTCTCTAAAGTTTCACGACTGGGCCTAGTGAGCCGAGCGCCCCCGAGTCTAGTTTGTGTGGTTGTTCACCTGGTTTTCGCATGTGCTACGGAGATCTTGTCGCCTTGTCGGGTTTTAGTCGCAAGGTCCATGTTGGTTCCTTCTACGCGCTAGGCGACTCTACTCGCCGAGGTGGAGGTTGGTTCCCATCTTCGTGAAGGGCTAAGCCGGTTCATAGCCTTGCTGGTTTACTAGGGTACTTTCGGTTTGCGTGCAGTGGCATTCGCTTCTGCACCAAACAGTTGCCCCGCAGTCCCCAAGGGACGGAATATGTCTCGCTGGGCCCTAGCGGTCAGGAGACGAGTCGTGACCGCAGCGCGCCCCACGCGCTGCGTTAGCCCACCTTGCCAGAATACGTCCACTTTGTGTGTTTTGATCGAAGTTATTGCACCGAAGGATAGTTCCTATGTTGGGTCTCCCTGGCTTGTACGGCGAGAAGCAGGCCGCGTCTGTTTGGCGCCCAGCGTCGAACCGTGGCGCCCTTGCCAGTGTATCGCCATCTGCCCGTACCAAAACTTCCCCCTTTCTCGACCCTGGGTGGGAGGACATGCCGGGACACACGTATGAATGATGACGGGTTGATCAGTGGATTCGCTCGCAGGATTTCAAGCTGGACGGTTGTGCCCTCGCGATCTCCGACATCAGCGTAGCTCCCGCCGACTGGTTCGCCCTCCGCGGTCTCCTGACGCCGTGCAGCTCTCGCATTGTGGCACCCCGCCCTTGGACTGCTTCGACCGGATCCCCACTTTCCTATCTCCTTCTTTTTCCGTCGCTTGCCTGTCTTCTTCTCCGCCTATTTTCCTTCTATTCTTTTTATCCGTCCTTCCCCCAACCGCTATAAGGCACTACGCCGTGTCGCCTGAAGGCAGACAGAAATTAGGTGCCTTTTTTCTCTTCATTCTAACCACTACCACCACCACGGGTTGATCAGTGACGTGAAACTGAGACAAGGCGCCTCCGAGTGCTGCGTCTTCTTTCTATCTGACAACGGCACGTGATGACGGCCGTCAGACATTTTCAATGAAGCGGGATGCTTATTTCTCCCCTTTATTAGATAACATTTCACTCTAAATCTTAAACAAATTTTTCTTCGTTGAGCCTTACGGCAATGTCTTTTGCAAACGCGGTATTGTGCTGTAGTGCCTTCACTTCTATACTTAGTGCCTCTTCGTTGGACATTCTGCTGGTGTTCATTCCAATTTTGACATGCGCATTCTAACCCCAGTGTAACATATCCAAGTGCAGAGCACTTTAGGGGCCGCGCTGTCGTATGATGTGTCATCGTGTTTTGTCGTTGTCATCTGATATCACCACACGTAACAGGAAACATAACGTATAGCATAGCCATATATAGCATGGTCATGTTTAGCTTGGGAAAGACAAAGAGAAGTGACGCTGAGGAGTTATCTGAGGTTGAGAAAGATGAAAAGGAGGAATGTAGAGGGTTACGTATAGCATGACCCTGTAAGTTGTCACTTCGGTAAAGTTATTTATAGCACAGTCGTGTACAACAATAGGTAGGAAAGGTGTGGTAAAAGAAGAGCGGAAGAGCTAAAGCACTGCATCGTCATGTACGGTGTTAGGTAGGCAGAATGATGTGTAGCACAGCAATCTACATTATATATTTGTAATGCAAAAGTATTGGAAAAAAGACACAGCTTGGTAATATGGAAGCGAGGGTCCTACCATAGCCGTGCCAATTATAACGTAGCAGTAAGACTTGTACAGGGGAAGTGATTGTAATGCAAAAAAGTGATGATAAAAAAGTCAGCTGCAGAAAATAAAATAGGTGTTTAGAAGTTTATCAAATGACGATATTGTGTGCAGATAGGAACATTTCTCTGAACGCGAAAAGCGGTGGTACCAATGTAACCCATATTACACTGGCTTGCGGAACAAAGCTGTTATTTCGCATAAACGTCACATTATTAGGGTATACATAAATTAATCGGTGATGAACTCGTATTCATATTGCATCGGTATGACGTGCACGCGATTATTGGTGCTGTCATTGTGCTTTTTTTACATATCCCATATTTAACACCGCGTTTCAAGACCGTTCATTTTTGTGTGTTTGGTTGTTTATTTGTATGTCACACTGCTTGTGCCACTCTTTTTCTAATAACACGTTCAAATGTCGGCTCGTCATTTGCTTCATTCATCTTAACCTTGCAATTTTTCATGAAACGAACACAGTTAAAAAAAAAGACCCGTATCAGCATGTTTCACTGCAAATGTCGTCGAATGACGACAGTCTTGCGTGTGGAGAGAGAGAACAAAACGTTTATTTGGTGTTCTGCGCGAAAAAAAAAATTGGTGAACTGTATTCTCGAAGCGCTGCGTTAGAGAGTCTTGATCCGTGCAGCGAAGGCAAACGAGTACATCGAAGCACTTTAGACACGAGCGCCATCTGGCAGTTGTCTTCGAAAACAAAGGAAGGCGTGACCGTCCTCAGGGAAAGGTGCGCGCCTCTCTCGGAGGAGGTAAAGTGCAAAACGCAAAGTGACGGGCAGGTTCAACCACCGTGTCGTCTTAGTAAAGCGTTGAAAACACTTGCCTTTTTGAGCATCACGTTGCATTGACAGCGTAGCGTGATGAACGCTATATAGGGTCCTTAGAATTACTTATGTGTCCCTTCTATAGTATAAAGACACACACAGAAAACATCGACGTGTTGTTATGGTGCCTCAGGTATGTGCAAAATTAGCTTTTAAAGACGATAGTCTTTCTTGGGGACCTTCGATGCAAAACTATTGGTCTGTCTGTCTGTCTGTCTGTCTGTCTGTCTGTCTGTCTGTCTGTCTGTATATTTTTCTGTATGTCCACTCTTAATAGCACCGGATATTTGAAACAGCCGACACCATCCGCAGCGCCCACCAATGTTGCTCAAGGTTTTGCGTTCATCCTTGTGCAACTGTCAATTTGTAATCAATTATTAATCAATTAATGAGCAATTATTGCGCATGTCTGCGGCACCATAGCAACACGTATATACTCTTCATATGGATTTTTCCTAGAAAAAGCATACATAAGTAAGTTTAAGGACCGTAGCGCTTATCCAGCTGCGCTGACCATGCAACGCATGCTCTAAAAGGTGAGTGTTTGCAACGCTTTGCTAAGACGAGACGGTGGTGGCACCTACTCCTCGCCTTGCGTTCTACACCTTATCACCTCTGAGACGGGCGTGCACACCCTTCTCAGAGGCACGTGCTTCGTTTTTCACGAAAACTGCCAGATGGCGGTCATGTCTCACGTGTGACTTGACTTGATGCATTCGTTCACCTACGCTGCACGCTCGAGGCACTCTAACGCAGCGCCTTCAGAATAACATTAACCGATTTTCTTGCGCAAAACATCAAATCAATTGTTCACTCTTTCTACACGCAAGACTATCGTCTTTCGACGACATTTGCTGAGAACATGCAGATACGGGCCAATTTTTTTTAATTGGCAATCACACAAGTACGAACGCTGAAACTTGACGAATTTTTGTGGGCGTTGCGGATGGGGTTGGCCGTTTGAGGTGTCGTTTGTTGCCGTTAGGAGTATCGTTACCGCTGACAAACAGACAAATGTACAGACAGACAGACCAAAGTTTTGGCGTCGAATGTGCCCCAAGAAAGACTATGGTCTTTAATATCAATCAACTTCTCGCAGAGAGCTGCTCTACTATCTCCACCGCATCCCGACTCATTCAATCTTTCCGCCACACCGTGCTGCTTGTGTCGGCGGCCGCTATGCGGCGCCTCGTTTCTCACCTTGTTCCTTTTTAACATCATTCCTGATCTCCAAAAAACAGGAGTTTGCGCATGCGCATGCACTGCGAGGGTGCTCCCGTTCATTCAGTCTCTCGCGCTCCACTTTTTTGGTAGCACCTCGCTTGGTCTCTCTCCTTCCTACTCCTTCTCTCGCTCACCCAACTCCTCTCTTCTCTCAGACCCGGCATTGTGTTGAACGACCGGCTGAAACCACGGAGAGCACATTCAGCTCTCCAGCGCTTCAGTCGGTCGGTGGCGCCGCTGTTTTGTATTAGCTCGGCCACACGTTATCTTTAAGTCGCCCTGTTATATCTCGTGTCAGCGATTCTCCCTCAGCAGTAAAAAATGACTGCGGCTTATACACCGTCAACGATGGAGCAGCGCTAGTGTTGTAGACTCAGAAAAATTCCGCGAGCTGAATTGTTTACCCACCGCGTTATTGCACCTGTTATCGCGTGCGTGTCGCCTGTGCGTCGTCTGCTACGCGCTCTGATTCACGACGTCTGCTGTCTTCTTCGTAGTATCGCCGGAGCCTGCTGCCACCGCATCCTCCAGGGATTGCTCGTCAGTCCCGTGTTTTTTTGTCGCTCTTCATCAATCGCATCATCCTGCGTTTCCTCAGGTGAACTGCAGAAGTGTGGATGAACTTCAAGAGTGCTGTATCACCCAATGTGAAACACTTTTCCTTCTAACAATAGTTAAGGATGATGCTACGACACTTCACTCTACTCTACCTCTACGTAGCAACGGTGGAACACGTTGCGTCATCGAGTGAAACTTAAGATTTCAGCCCCCCCCCCTCTCGTTGTTACAGAAAAAAAAATATCTCGCTTTCACCAGCGTTTCGTTGAAGGACAAGACAAACTGCTTGTGATATCTCCTTCCTTCCTTATCTACAAATCCTGAAGTTTCGCTTGCAGCAGCAAAGCCGGACATCTTGCGACAAGTGTTTCCTGCGAAGTGTTTCTGACTACGTGCTGTAGCGTATCCGCGCATCCGTCCAACGTTGTGGGACAATGGATAACTTAAGAGCCTTGCGAAGATTGTTTCGACTTACGTCCATACTTGTGCTGCCTGGATTGCTTGTCATATGCCAAAACGTCCATGCTAGAAAGGGTAAGTCCCAACTCTCTTTAACATTTTTTAGCGCTTAGGGTAACATTCACCTATGCTAGTTTCCAACTTTAGGTGAGTGCATTATAAATGAAGCTGCCTAATGTAGCGATTCAAGAACTTGCGCTACCTTCAAGATGCCTACCTGTTTGGTAAATACGGAGTTTATTTTTTGGTTGTACATATCCGGTGACAGCGTGGTTCTTACTAATGACAGTTCGTCAATGTTGCTTCAATAATTGTTTGTGTATTTCGCACCATCTACCATCTCGACAATTTCTTGCTCTTGTTAACCAAAAGGCTAGCATCATTTTTTTCCAAAAGAAAGCTGGAGCTGTTAGTGAGATTGTCGGCAAACCGCGATCACAGACATAATTTGCTGAGAGCTACCATCCTCTCGCAAAATGCTCTAATAACAGGTGATGATGAAAGCATCACGTAGTGGCGTTGCGGAATGCAGTAGCAAAGATGTTTGCGGCTGAACCGTTTAGTTGGGTGATCCTGAGCCCAAAGAATTAAAAGGCGAGCTACAAGTAATTCGCGTTGTACAGTGGTGTCGGTAAACAGAGCGTCGGAAGTCGATAATCCGTCAAGTGGTGAAGCCTGTCGGCATTTATGCATGTGCCATCAGAGATTCCCGCGTTTTCGTCAGCTGCCGTGTACGCTTCAGAACAAGCGCTAACGGGCGCATCATGCGCGTAATCCCGTCGCAAGGTTCTAAGATTATCTGAGGGTTCCGAGTCAATCGAGTGCAGTTTGCGAAACGCGGAAATCACACTTCCTGTAGAATAGCAGCAGATAATAACATAACAATGAAAAAAAAACATCAGGTGGGGCATTAGTAAGACGTGTAAATAAGGTGTGTGAGTCAGTCAGACTGATTCCCGCTCTGCGTGACATTTCTCTGGTACCGCATTGCAGCAGTTCTGTTGTAAATTTGCCCATTGAGGTCGTTACGGTTGCACCCTAAACACGGAGTTGTAGAGTAGTAACTGCTATATGTATTACGATGATTCAAGTACCAAGTGCCGCGTGTTTGCGACTACCCTTTCTAGGGCTACACCCGCGCCTCTACCACTCCCAGCAATTCGTCACCGATCCGCTGAGAAGGTCTGAACGGGACCTGACCACTTCCGAACAAGAGCCACTCTACCCAATGCCGACGCGTAGAGAGATATTGAGGATGCTACGTCACAGCAAGCCTGGTGAGGAGGAGAAGGCATTCTATTTTGTTCTTTGTTTTATTTTTTGTGTTGGTTTGCATTCTTCAGGCAACTTGTCAGTCGTAGATTCAGTGTACCCTGAGGCTGACGTCCCGTAGGATTTTACACGTACCTGCGACTTCACAGTTTTTGTGGAGTCACTGTTAAATACACATTGGGTTTGTTTGTTTTTCTGGCAAGCTGAATATACTGTCCGTACTGCAAGTACTGCATGTACAGTACTTGCAAGGCTTCAGTAGGCGCAGTGACACGGATGCTTGAAGTCGAACGTGATATGCCTAATGTACGAAGTTTCGTACTGTGCAAAGAAACAGCATGCTTTAAGCTCTCGTGAATTTTTTGTAAGCCGGCTTCTTTACATATTCCCAATATATTGATCTTCTTCCTCCAGCGTCGCATAGGAAACTGGACGCGTGTCGGGTTGAGCTTCCTCACTTTCCATCCTTAACTTCCTCCTCTCTTCGTTCTTTACCTTTTGCTTCGTGATCACCTATTTAGCTATAGATAAATACGATTGTTATTTATGATAAAAAGGGTTGCAGCGCGAGCACGAATGTGCTAGAAGAAACAGACGAAAGTCGAGGTACGGAAGGCAAAGAGGACAACACGAGCGCTGGCTACCAACTGAATTTTATTATTCGCAGCACACATGATATTATATACAACAGGCAACCTTTGAACAGCAGACGTGAGCAACGTGACATATTCTGGGGAATGTTCTGATAAAAACAAGGTACAAAAATGGCTAACCCTTATCTAAAAGCGCAAACTCTTTGTCATGCATGGCCACCGAAGGTTGGCTCACGCATCCGTCACCATTTTTTCTAATAAAATACGCTTCAGCTATTTCCCGAGTTAACTTGTCCATGTGGCGTGCCAGCACACTCACGCCCGGAAATCGAGGCTGACACCCGCAGCTTTTGCAGTGCAAAACAAGGTTTTTATTTAGGTTTTTATAACTCGGTTTTATAACAAGGTTTTCATAACTCGATTGTTATTTAGCTAAGTGAACAACAGCGCAGTGCCAATGTAAAGCGGGACTAGGGTAAGGTGTAAGCTCAGGCATTTAGCGGTAATTTATTTTGTATAGTTAACACTGAATGGATGAGGCCCAATTATCGGGGATGGTAGGTCGTTACAATGTGCAGGAAATAATGGAAGAGCGGCAGTGACGTCAGGGTAGGTACCATGCACAACGCATTCTTGCCGCCATGTCAGCGTTGCTTGGGGAGGCCAGCGTTTGCTTCGTACATTCATTAGGTGTCCACCACGGTGGATCAGTGGCTAAGGCGCTTTGCTGCTGAGAAGAAGGTCACGGGTTCGATCCTGGCTATGGCCGTCGCATTTCACTGGAGGCGGAATGGTTGAGGCACGTGTGATGTGTGATGTCAGCGCATGTTAAAGAACATGAGATGGTCAAAATTGTTGAAGCGCTGCACAATGGCGTCTGTTATAATCATACCGTGTTTTGGGGACGTAATACCCCAGATATCATCGTTTTTACAATATTTAGGTAGCACTTTCATTTCTGCACCCAGAAGCCTGCATGTGGTGAAAAAAATGATGGGCCCAGAAAAACAAAAAGGAACGAACGAAACATGATGATTGATTTGTGGGGTTGAACGTCCGAAAACCACCATATGATTATGGGAGACGCCGTAGTGGAGGACTCCGGAAATTTCGACCACCTGGGGTTCTTTAACGTGCACCCAAATCTGAGCACACGGGCCTACAACATTGTCGCCTCCATCGGAAATGCAGCCGCCGCAGCCGGGATTCGATCCCGCTACCTGCGGGTCAGCAGCCGAGTACCTGAGCCACTAGACCACCGTGGCGGGGCGACGAACGAAACAGTGTCGTGAAAAATAATCTGTCGTATATGAGAACGGTATCACCGGCACTTTCGACGCATGGCAGAATGTGGAAGGTTTTAAGATAAAAAAAGAAAAAAACAAGATGTAAAGTGTTAGCTACCACAAGTACATTCATTAGGTATAGTTTGTTTTATAAGTGAAACAGTTTAACAGTATCAGTGATGTTACATTTCACGTTCACGCCACAGGAAACTCCATTTATGACTGCTTGCAAGCTTTCCGCACGCATGCACCCGTTATCTGCAGAGCATGCAGATAAGACGCGCTGGAATACCCGCAAATTAGTGTCGACGGTCCAAACTGCAGAACTCGCGACAGGATTGCCGGCCAATCAAAATAATTGAGCAGTTTTATCCTCCCCCCTTTTTTGTGCACGGCTTGCACACTCTCGAGTCACGTTTACCGTGCAAGTAACAGGCGCCAGAGCGTGCTCTTCTGATTTTCTTTCCTGATGTCCCCTTAGCGCAGAAAAAGAACTGAAACCAATAAATAAAAACCATTCATGAACGCGCGAAACAGCAGCCGTTGAGAGCTCCCTGCTGCAATGTCGGCGGTAGTCTTCAACTTGACTGCTCGTTTCCTGTCCTGTAAACAGATAACCCCTTGAGCCGTTCGCAGCGTAGGTGCCTGTAAACATAACTGGGCACGAATCCCCACTTCCGCTGGCTTCTTTACAAAGTAATATATGTTACGAAAACAGCCTCCCGACCACTCGCTCAAACGTCCAGGTTAAAAAAAACGCAAAAAAAGGAAAAGCTCACATCGATCGCGAGTTGTTTGAAGACAGGGGCCAGGCCCTGCTGTGTTCGAGCGGATATGTTTTTAAGCAGTCACTCCCACGCCAATTTAGTTGCTACACTCATCCTTTTTTGCCCACGACCGCATAGTTATATTAGTATCTCTGGTTTAACGTGTCAAAAGCGCGTTATGAGGAACCAAATAGTGAAAAACACTGGGAATTTCGGCCATCTTGTTTTTTTTTGGATGAGCCATTTTGTCTTAGTACACATGCCTCTTTCATATATATGTCATCAAAATTTGACCGCTGCTTCCGAGATCGAAAAGAAACGTTCTGGTCAGCAAGCAAGGGTCGTAACCATGTAATTTATTGCAAAAGCGGCATGCCCTTCCGAAGAGAACGTGTTTTATAATTGCATATCCATGTTCTCGTTCTCGTTGAAGGTTTGGGTTGTATCTTCCGCTGTGCTCAACCAAGAAGACAGTGTGTGGGTCACTGGAAGGGTCAAGAACGGAATGTAACCACTGAATGTGGAAACACAAATATCAAGTAGCCGCACATTCTAATTATTCTGATTTCACAAGTGAAAAGGGCAGAAATAAACAAAATGAAGTTCACGGATTATTACGATACCGCCTAATAGAAATTTTGAGAGGAGCTGCCTAGGTGCTTCAGATTTCTGCTAAGTTAAGACGCGACTGCCTCACTAACCGTGGCACCACGGAAGGCAGCGCGTGGCCACCGTTCATGCGGCGCTTCATTTCCATATAAGAATCGGTGTAGGCCCTCGCCGCATACATAAGGGATGACGTCATCGGTGACCACACGATAGCTTGCACTACTGTGGCGCCGCCGCTGGCCGCTGTGAAACCCACTGGGTCGTCACTATCATTCCTTCTCCCGACAGCTTTGGGCACCTTACGTGGTTTTGCACTGTCTAGTATAGTGACAATTTCTCCCTCTCTTTCCCTCTTACGCAGTTTATTTCCAGTTTCTCAGTATAAGGTAACCAAATTTTATTAATAAAAATTTCTGATTCTGATTCTGAACCAGAGGTTTTGCCTGCTTTACCTGCCTGTCCTTTGTCCACCTTCATGTCTATCACTGATTACAGAGAATCCAAGCTCCATTCACTTCATGGGGTTTTACAGTTCCTGCGTTGTCAGTCTATCTATTACAAAATGGCAATGTCATAAAATTATATTTCATCGTTTGATGCCATGGTGACGTAATGATGACGCCGGAAATTGTTGTGGTTAGGGATTTAGCGATGACGTTTAAGGTAACGTCATTACAAGGCTGTCATTTCTTACATCAATTGTTTTGACGTCGCGGACGGTGAACTTTCAAGCATGTTAAGACATCTAAGGAGTTTCTTGAATATTTTTCAAAGCAGATAGAGTGCAATCCTTGAAAACACGCATATTAAAATGTACATCCACCAGTCGCAGGAAGGCATTCGGACAGTGAAGCCACCTGTTCACCTGTACCACACTTTAAACAGCGATCGGTTGCGCGCGGTTTCTTAAATTTTTTTAAAATTAAAAAGCTGTACAAACTTGGCACGAGACTTACGAATGCGAAATGTGATCAGCCCCGCCGCGGTGGGCCTAGTGGCTAAGGTACTCGGCTGCTGACACGCATGTCGCGGATGGAATCCCGGTGGTGGCGGCAGCTGCATTTCCGATAGAGCCGGAAATGCTGTAGGCCCGTGTGCTCAGATTGGGGTGCACGTTAACAACTCCAGGTGGTCAAATTTCCGGAGCCCTTCACTTTGGCGTCTCTCATATACATAAGGTGGTTTTGGGATGTTAAACCCCACATATAAATCAATTTGATAACTTGATGAGAAAAAAAAACTAAGCTGACACTGTCACCCGGTATACGCGTCATTCACATCGATGCGGCCAACCCAATGAGACAATGAACGAACTTTCGTCGCATAAGCAAGCAGGCATTTATTTGCATAAGGAGACACACGTCACAGTAAGACGAGCATCTGGCCTTTTTTTTTCTCACCGTGGCGCGAAACTCAGAAGTGCTCGAGTGTAAGCGAGTGTTAGCGCGAAAGGTTCTCATCTTCAACCTTTCAATAAATCTTTGGGTCCACTGTTGTACGCAGGCATTCTTATCCCCCAAGAGCCACAATGAAAGCCGATATAAAAATGAGCATAGAGCTTACGTGCGTCTGCAGTCGGCCTCGAAAACTTCGAGACAGCTTGGTCTGAAAAAAACGTTCAATTTCCCTGTAATCTGTGGTTGTATTCGACGGTATTACGTTGCGCATATTCACGCATTCCAGGAAAAGAGCGGAAATGCAAGTCGAAGACTGCCTGCCATAACAGCGGGATTATTCAGATTTTTTTCTCGTGTCTCGTAGTCTCGAAAATTCTGACACAGACTGTATATATACTCACGTGCGCATGCACACATGTGACATTGTGTGCGAGCATACGTGCGCACATACGCACGAAAATTCAACTGGATCACTGTGGGCGTACGGATATGGTATGATAAGCTTCGTTTGGTGTGAAGTGTGCAGTCTTATAAATTTTGAAGCGAGCCGGTATCCCGTCGGTACAGTATGGCTGAGGTCCACCGCTCATGGGGCCTTCCGGACAGCCACCCATGCTAATGTCGAACAATATCTCTACAATATTTACCACAGGAATCTCTGACGCGGAAATCGTTCGACCACCATGGAAACGACTAGTAGAATAATTGGCGTAGTTTTCATGTTTTCGGCTTCGAATGAACTTGTGGCTATATTATATTGTATATCGACATTCGTTTCATATAAAATAATTCACCGCTTTGTACTTCACGACCCAATTCGAATTGTTCCTCCTAGAAGGTCCAAGTCAGAAAGGTGAACTGAAAACATTTGCTTAACCTTGTCTTGTAACAAAGCAGACGGAGGTGCCCCAGAGCCGGATGGACCCAAAGGAATAAAACCTAGACATATTCATGTACCACAAATTATATCCATGCTGGCTAACGCGCAACACATTGTAGCTTCAATAGACACTATAGCACCAATGTTACATCTAGTGTATTATTCGGAAGCCGTGATCTCAAGACGATCAGCTGCGTAAACGAAAATATTTGTAGCAAGGTATTAAACCTACCTATGCGTGCGCTGGTATGTGTATGTACGTATAAGCGAACGCAAAATTCAAAAACTTCTTCCAGATACGAACTCTCTCACGTAACTCTTACTGCTTTTTTTCGAGATCATGACAGCTTTTTGCATGTTTCGTTTCGTACAACGTTTTTTTTCTTAGGATGGCATTTTCTTAGGATGTAACCAGCTTTATCTTATTAAAAACATTTGAGTTTATTTAGTTCACTGGTCTCTCTTCATTGATTTACTTGAAACACCTCACGTGACTCCTTTTACTTCTTGCAATATGAAGAATAAAAAACTAACTTGCTTACAAGTTTCTGCCGCTTTCTTATAATCATAATTTAAGCGCGAAAACACGCGACGCACAAACAGAACCGCTCACAGCAAGCGCTCGTGATGTGTGGTTCTGTGTGTTTGTTTTGTGTGGTTATTAGCAAGCACCAAGAAGCCCTAAAAGAAGTCCTTCTGCCGAACATTTCTACCGCTTTGTTGATCTCAAGGAAGAGGGTCACTTCGTTCTTCTAGCGCACCATCTTTAGGAACGAAAGGCCGGCAGCCACTAGCTAAAGTATGCCTCGAATTCCTGGAATGCGCGTTCCTGTCCGGTCAAGATTTCCTCCGTGCCTCTACTGTCTATGCATAGAAAAGCAGAGACGGGACTGGGGTTGGGAAGAGAGCTGTGCGTAGACAGTAAAGAGCTAATTAAGGGGACCACGTGCACATTGGAATCCAAAGGACATTGGAGGATAGGGCAAAGAGAGAGAGATAAAGATGCAAGGAAAGGCAGGGAGGTTAACCAGATGCATATCCGGTTTGTTACCCTGCACTGGGGAAGGGATGAAGGGAGAAAAAAGGTTGCAGAGAGATAAATAGGTACACACAATCACGAGCCCACTCGGGGGAGCACAAACAGTCTACAGGCGGTCGTTCAGGTTTGTTGTCTTTAAGTAAAGTAGGAGTGATTCAGTCGCTTTCTGCGCAACTGAGGCAGATGTCCAAGGTCCCAGAATCTTCTGCACACAGAATGGTCTAGAGTCAAGTTGATTCGAAACCACCCGGAGCTGGCATCGCTGTGTGTCGTAGCAAGCGCAGCTGCACTGGACGTGTTCAGAGTAAACAGAAGAGAGGGAGGTCACTGGCAGGCACCAGACTGGTGAGTGCTTGCAGGCGCGTTTCCCAAGAGGTGTTCGCATCGACCACGCAACGCGACGCACGTGTCCCGCTTACGCAATGTTCGCTTCAGCGGTAGACAGCTGCTGCCACTTCGACCGCTTTAACGAAAAGCTATAAAGGCGCGACGGCTAAGCCCGAATACAGTTTGCGAGCCGCGTCTCCTGCAAACCCGACGGCTCGGAGAGCCCAGCGTAGTCGCAAAAGTCTTTAGAGTGGTTTTATAGGCTTGCGTTATTCACAGTGAAGAGCATTATTATACACTCTCTCCTATCTTACATGCTTGAGCCCATGACGTTTTATTTTTTTTCTATGGGCCACTCTTCGGGTAAGAGAGAGTTAATCGTTTATCTTCAAAACAGTCCCCCAGCAATGCCCGGTGTCACCCTGAAGTGGGAGGGCTCCTAAGTCCAGGAACCCTCTAGCTTCTACTGCCCTCTTGGCCCTGGCGACGAGTTGTTGTTGGTCTTCTAGCTCCTCGAGGGCGAGCTTCGCCTCCCACGTATCGGTTAGGTCTTCGTTCGTCCGTCTTGCTTCATTATTAGTCGTGTGTTGTTGCAGATTACGTCTGGCAATACGCTGGCGTGCAAGAAGCAAGTGTGCCAGCCCCGCCGCGGTGGTCTAGTGGCTAAGGTACTCGGCTACTGACCCGCAGGTCGCGGGTTCGAATCCCAGCTGCGGCGGTTGCATTTCCGATGGAGGCGGAAATGTTGTAGGCCCGTGTGCTTCAGTTTTGGTTGCACGTTAAAGAACCCCAGGTGGTCGAAATTTCCGGAGCCCTCCACTACGGCGTCTCTCATAATCATATGGGGGTTTTGGGACGTTAAACCCCACATATCAAATCATCAAGAAGCAAGTGTGCCAGGGTGTACGGTGTGCTCTTCTGGTGCTTTTTATTTTTTTTGTTTTCACCCAACAAATACCATTCAACCGATATAACTTGCGTGTTCTGACTTCTTCCGTTTGCCACGGGTAAACTTCAACTTCGATTGTGCGGACTGTTTATGCAATGTAGGGACGCTTTTTTCTAGCCTTTCGCGGCTCTTATTTATGTTAATGAGGTTGTTTTTATTCGAAGTCGCGCGTGCGCATCATTTTAGTTATATCGTTTGAATAATGTGCTCAGCTTCCATAGCTCTGCGCCTTTGTTGTGTGTAAATGCTGTGGCGAATATTGAGGCGTACGAATATTCGAAGCTGTAAATACAAGCCTAGTGGTCTTCGCTAATCAATTTACGTTTGAATGAAGTCCGTTCAATGGTAGGGCAGTACTCGGCTGTTACGGTACTCGGCTGTTGGCCCGAACGATGATTGTGAGTTTCTGACTCGGAGGTCTCATTTCTGCCGGAGGTGAAACCGTAGAGACCCGAACCCGCCGCGATGCCAGTTCAGGTTAAAAACACTCCAGATTGTTTCCACTAGCAGTTTTCCACTACGCCGGATTCCGTGATCATATCGCTGTTTCTCGCTGAAATAAGGAGAAGGAATAATGGCAGCCTCGGCCATTTTTTAACGCCGTGGGTTCTGTGGTCCCTCGGCATAGCAGCGAAAGTGGATTCGTCGAATAGACGGAACGTAATTTGACATAACCATGTAGACGTTTTTGTGCACTCATGCAATATATCAATTTATTTTAGTCTACAAGAATACGTTAATAATAAAACGGCGCGTTTTTATTACCTACCTTGGATTCCACTCGCGTTGGTTCCGTTTCATCGCTCATCTGATATCTTATCGTAATGGGTGTCGGCGAAAGGTAATACGCTTATCCTAATCGTTTATACTATCTTTGTGTCTGAGCAAGTGACTGCAATGGCCTGGTATTTTATCGCAATTGTCAAGCGATAAACACCGCCTGTATTGTTTCTTTGTTTTCTTTCTTTGTTCAATATCAACACGTGCACTCTTTCCTGAAGAAGGAATGTTCCAGAGCAGTGCCGTAAAATGCGATTTTCGACAGAAACAGGACCTCTCCGCCGCTGTGGCGTAGCTCTTACGGCGCTCGGCTGCTGATCTCGAGGTCACGGGTTTGATCCCGGTCACCGCGGTCATATTCGATGGATGTCAAATGGTAGATGTCCGTGTACTGTGCAATGTTAGTGCACGGTAAAGACTACCAGATGGTAGGCATTCCGGAGCCCTCCACTACAGCGCCTCTCATAATTGTATTGTGGCTTTCGTATAAACATTCGGTGTGCAGACATGGCAGCTTTCCACAGTATTGACAGGCTCCGATCTGATTAACTGCCTTTGCAAATAAGTTTGGTAGGTGGTCTGTTCTAGAACAGGAGCAACAATATGAGAAGAAACAATAAAGTGAGAATGTTCGCCAGACTTTGTTGGGTTTACTTACCAAACGCGTATTAACGGAAGAGGGGCTCGTCAAAGAGTGGGAAAGACAACTAAACGAGTAAAACTTAATGACGCCAACGGCATGCTGGGCAGCAGCTCATCACGTTTTCCCAGCACTAACCAACGTTTATCGACATTGAATGAACCCTGCTCATAACTGAGCACTCACCGCTGATGTTTGCCGACAACCGAAAAGGTATTCTACCAATTCCAGCACGAGCTAACGTTGGCCAAACTAACCAAAATTAGCTAATTATCGCCCGTACTAAGTACTGTTTGTAGTGAGCAAGCAAATACTTCGTTAGTAATATCCCTTCCATTCCGCGAACAAAAGGTGATTGACTAAGCCTAGTAGGTTTATATACAATAGGCCTTCATAATTTTATGGGCAACGTCAGCGCCTGCTTTACTGCCCGTCCGCGCGAACTAGGGGTGAGCAACTCACCGTCAACTGTATAGCTGAGCCGGAATAGAGTCTTCTAACTATTAACTGGCATATTGCTTTTCTATTACCACGCACGGTATTCTTAGCTCCTGACTTTACCGCAAAGCGGTCATTTTCAATATGAGCGCCAGATTTTTACTTTTTGATAGCGGAATCACAGCCATTACGATTCACCTTGATGGGTGTGTACCGTTGGGCAGTCGATCAACATAACTGTTGATAAGAGTTATGCCACGGCTGCCGAATAGCTTGTGGCGTTAAAAAATAAGAAAGCTGCAAATATTTTTTCAGTACAGAAATAGCCACGTGATCAATGAAGATAAGGATGTGTACTGAGCGTAGCGCTGTTTCCTTCGCTGTTCACGCAGTGCAACTGTCGCAAAGAGGTTCTTGGCCACGTGGTACGTAAAATGTTGTTTTAAACGCGGAGCATTTCTTAGTCGCACCATGTCACTCGTCGTCGGCGTCCACACCCCCACTGCGCATGTTCGGCTCGTCTCCCCTCCCCTCAATCTCTCCCTTTTCACTCCCTCTCCCTCCCTGCTCTTTCGCTTCACTTC